>ML312265.1:42051-123136 GCA_005239505.1 Nicotiana paniculata | reverse complement strand
TATTAAATAATTAATTAAATAAACTTTGTCCAAAAATAATCTTATCGATCATTTGCCAAAGCCAAAGCCAAAGCCAAAGCCAACGCCGAAGCCGAGCGAGCGACGACGATGGCGCGAGGATACATCCTCTTCAACTCCTTTTAAGAGCTCTAAGAAGTGATCCTATATTTATACACACAAGTGTAGTTGTCTTTCACCAATGTGGTACAAAGTTCATGACAAAAGCTCACTTGATTCAAATTTTTATTTCCCTCTATTTTATTTCCCACCATTTCCCAATTCACACTCTTAGACTTTTAAGCCCAATGCTTAAAGTCCAACAGGTTGTTTGTTAAAATCTTGAAAACATGTATACAAAATTCTTTAGACTGTGGTAATGATATAATTGAAAAATATTAGGTTTAATATTATTCATCTTTTCCCCTTTGGGTGTGTAAATGCAGATATATAATACTTATCATTTGTTTGTGTAAGTTTCGTGAATTTTTCTTTCATGAGTGTGATTTGGTTATTGTAAATGAAGACATACTACTGTCATTTGTTCCCTAAAATATGCTTTTTCATTGTCGTTCTTTGTTCATTCAATTACAATATATAGGATATCTCATTTTTTTTTTTTAATACTGTGTTTTTATTGTATAAGTTTTATGACATGATTATATGAACTACTGTTGTTACATTTTCACAATACATGATAATTTTTTCTGGTGTACCCGTGGTTTAGTGTTGTAAGATATAAATTATGTTTTACAGAAGTCAAACACTTAACTGGAAAACAAAGGAAAATTAGTTTTTTTTTTCTCGAATGCTTAATGGTTACCTAGATAAAATAGAGGTGTTAGGGACTAACTGGTCTCATGTTCAAATTCATTAAAAGATATGTTTGTGGCTTAACTTATATATTATGTTGATAATATATTTTCTTTCTGTTATGTGTACCACGTGAGACTAATTAGAACATGTACCTGAATACGTTTGTTAATTGAACCTCGACGAGATGTTAATCAAAAGAATTTTTTCGTACAAATACACTTATATTTCTTTTCCTACTTCACACATTTATTTTAAGAAAACATTATTAATTAACTTATATTTATTTTGTTTCGGCATCAGACATTAACAGATTATTTGTTGTTTAGCTTAAGTTAATTGTCTGTTTGTAAAGTTTTGGTATTTATTTATTACGAGCTTTTAAAGTATGGTATTTGTTTGGAACAAATTTTCATTTGAAAATTGTTATTATTTCCCTACCCATTATGCTTACGTTTCACTTATTCTCCTTCCTTCCTCTATATATATGCATGTATATACCTATATTACAAAAAATACCAACAAAAAATTAGATATGTTTATATTTCCTTAAACATGATAGAGATGAAAGAAAATGCACCTATCATGTTATTTGGAATTTGAACCTTCAAATTGGAATATGCAACGGTACAAAGATGATTTGTTGAGCAATGGCGAAATCAAATATTCGTTAAAAGTGTTCAATATTTTTTTAATATATATATATAGTAATTTTTTACTAATATATTTAATATAACTTTTTATATACACATTATAATTTTTTGGGTTAAGGATATTTAACTGACCACCCTTCATTATACATGATTACACCAATCGCCATTGCTTTAGAGGATTAGGAAACAATGTTATACATGCATATTTTAAAATGAATCAATCTTTTGGGAAAATATATTTATCTCAAGAATTCAACTATCTTCCCTTAACCATTAAGGATATTTTTTTAGATTCGTCCAAAAAATATTTTGCAATCACAATAAATGAAGCACATGACCAAACAATTTACAATGTTGGACTTTATAACCATAACACATTTTCTCACACAGCCTCAACGAATAAGGTACCATAAAACTATATCGCCACGTTGATCATTCACAAAAATCTTGTATTTATTTTTTATTATATAATTATTTGTTCAATTTTTTTAATATAATTAATATTATTTCATGAATGGTGTGCTACTTGACTTGGCATACACGTGCCAAGAAATTAGTTAATTCAATTATATTGGCCCATAATATTTATTTGGAGCAATATATTTTAAATTTAAAATATAGTCTAAATTATTTTGTGGATTTAATTTTAATAAAATTAATATGCCTACAAATTTCTTCTACTTCAAAACTTATCGGGGTAAGAAATCGTCAAACCTATGAAACTAGGCTTGAAGTATCGTAAGTTAATAAATGCACAATACGCTTAGAGCATCATATCAACTCCTTTCTAGCATTAATTCAGAGTGATTATCTCCAACCAGGTTGCATGAGATAATTTTGGCAAAGTGCAATTTGAAATTACATGTGCCAACTTCAAATATCTCTGCTTTCACTTATGAAATATTATTGCTACAAAAACCTTTAAAAGGATATTCAACAAAGATATTTTTTTGGGGTATTATTACTTTTAACCCGCGCCAAAAATTAATTATATTTAGTAGCCGATAAAGTGTATAAAACTTGTATAGTTTTTGTATATAGCACACGGAATGTATATATATACAAAAAATATATAAATTTTATCCATTTTTCGGCTATTATTTTTACAGTGCCTATACAATTTCATTTTTCCTACCTTATTTCTAACCAATGGACCACATGGAATTATCTCTTTGACCAATTGTGATGACGTATTTAATAATTGGCACCCCTCATTAATCCCATGGTATTGTAATCAGAAGAACACACGGACAAGGGTTAGTCGCAATGCATCGGATACCGAAACTTGCGCATAGTCAGTCATAGCAAGAAAAGGATTTCAATTCATTAAGGAGAAGGAGAAGGAGAACTAATACATTATTGCCGCTTCTTAGTACATATCCCACATCGGTAGCATCATTGTAACATCTTCTTTCAAAGATCTATATAAACATGTGTGCTCGTAGTTGTTGAGCATCACTTTGCAGTATTTCTATTTGGTTCTAATTTTGTGGACTCAGAAACTTTGACGCGAAAATGATTTCTTCTTAATTTCTTGTACTTTTCTTCCTTTGTTGGTTTTCTTTAGGTCAAACAAAAAAGATATGTTCTTATTTAACGAGATGATTCAGGCATGAAGAACGTGATCTTAGGGTGTGATGGATAGGTACTCATCACATCCCAAATATAAGAGAGATTACTCTCAAGGTGGTCTGACTATCAGAGAGATTACTCTCAAGGTGGCCCGAATATCGGAGAGATTACTCTCAAGATGCGAAGGGATGGATACTCATCCCCGCTCGAATATCGGAGATATTACTCTCAAGGTGGCCTGAATATTCGAGAGATTACTCTCAAGACGACCTGACTATCGGAGAAGTTACCTTCAATGTAGCCCGACTATCAGATAGATTACTCTCAAGGTGGCCCAAATATCAGAGAGATTACTCTCAGGGTGACCCGACTATTGGAGAAACTACTCTCAAGGCGGCCCAACTATCGGAGAGATTACTCTCAATGTATCCTGAATATCGGAGGCCATTTCATCCATTTAGACCTTTGTGCTCATTCTAGTATTCTTGATTTCGACTTTGATGACTTTTTTTTTGCAGCCCGAAGAGATGGTAAATTTCAGAGACTATACCTCACCTTCCTCAAAACTTAGATATTTCATAATCGAGACTGAAGATGGCATAGAACAAACCAAGTTTTTGGTTCACACCCCACAAGTTGGCCGATATGCATCCTCATGGCCTTCTTTGAAGAACTCGCTTCATGTAGAAAACCGGACCTTGGAGCACAAGTATACTTCTAATCTATTGTCCAAGAGCTGGTCTCTCCAAAAACCAATCCATCACCACATATACATTTCTAGCACCCTTGCAAACTTAGGGCGTCGCATAATTCAAGGAGAAGTACGCTGGGGAAACACAATAACAATCGAGGGCGAGTATCGTCATATTCCAGGATATTGGGAATGGGCTGAGGATGTACTTGGTGGAAGCCACAAACCCTGAGTACAACAAGGATTTATGATGTCGTCTATGCCTCACTTTTCATGGAAACTCGAACATTTTGCAAGCATTTTCTGAGGCTAACTGCCCCAAGACGAACAAACTTCTTACATGAGCTGGGGAAATATCTATCTCTCTTTGGGACCTACATATACTTAGAAGTCTGCCCATTGCGGATTTTTCATATGAAGAAGTTGTACCTGAGACAAGAGAACTCATCGGTTTGGACGAAAAACAAATGAGATTTATTCCTCGATCTTGCGAGTATTTATTTGCTGCCTTCCATCACCTTAAGGAAGGTACGGGTGTTAACCAAAATGTCTTCTTGAGCAAGTGGACAAATTTTTGGTATAAGAAAGCTTTAATGTATAAACCTGCCCCATTGCGAAAGTAAAAAAAATCTGCGCGCCTAAAGTCGACTCATAATCCTAACGGAGTTATTCCTGAGACAACTAGGTTGTCGAGTGATCAAGAAGCTATATTCTCCAAGATTAGGGTGAGGTCTGACAAGAAAGATGAAACATATATAGCAGCCTTCTTATCATGTTGGCTATGTGCTTTTGTGTTTTCCTATAAGGCAGATAACTTCATTTGTTCTGAGACTTTTAGGATGGCAAGCGGGCAAAAAAATTTCCTTGCTGTCCTAGTTTTGGCGATTATTTATCATGGTTTGAATAAGATTTCGTGTTCTTCCCAACTTGATCAGGTCAAAGTTTGTTTTCCCATCCATTATCTTTACGGTTGGCTTGTACATTACCTCAAAACCGATTATCCACTAGCTAAGGGTCTGTCTGCCCCTTTGATGGTGGCATACTTAGGAGAGGGAGCCGCGAGGTACTTTAACAAGAAGGATGCAAGAAAACGCATCCACAATGGAGATGATATAGTTTGGACACCAACAATGTTAATTAATTCTCATCCTTATTATTATGTGGATAATGAGGCCCCTCAAAAGTTGGAGTCAAATTACTTCATGAGCTTGCGTTTTAATTACCTCCCTTTGAGGTATGATAACTCATTCTTCATCGAGCCATATAGCTCGCATCGATTTGGTCGTCAATTTGGGTTTTACCAGAACGTTCCCGGTTTTTCGGAGAATGATATCCGTAGAGCCTCTCTAGATGAAAGACTCAGATTTTGGAGGATTTGCACATTGTATCGGTCTATGTCACGTGCGGCTTTTCCCCCAACGGGAGATCCTGTGGAGAAGCTTTTCTCCACCAATTATATGTCTTGGTGGGAGAAAACGCATGGGAAGTTTCTCGGGGATAATTTACAAGCTCTAATAGATAATGTTGGGCTAAAATTTACTACTCCTTTAGGAGATGAAGATCAAGGTGTTGGAAAGACGCTCTCAAAAGTCAAAGAACCGCCTACTCTAATCCCAAAGGTAGTTACACAACATAAGAAAAGGAAGCTTAAATCCTCAAAGGCATCTTTGAAAGAGGTGGTGTGCACTTCCTCAGATATAGAGAAACATCCTCCAGTTCTTCCATTTAGCACACGAGTTCCTCAAGATACAAGTCAAAGTACCAATGAAGATTAAAATTGGAAAAGGAAATGGCCTAATCCAGTAGAGATCATAGAGGTTCCAAGTGTTGATAGTCCCTCAAGAACGCATACATCTTGCAACAAAGAGGTAAAATACAATCACCTCGCCTTTTTGATTTTTTTTTAACGAGTAGCTTCACTAAAAATTAATTACTTTCTTTGCCTTTTCCATATGCAGTTAAATTCCATCGGGCATCTGATTGTATCCCCACATGACAAGCCGCAAGTGAGTGATTAATCTATTGGAGGGTCTACGTCTAAAGTAAAATCATCTTCAAAGGCATCATCTCTTCCTCATGACAAAGCCCTTAAAAGACAAACTCCAAATGAGATAGCTCGCGTTCCACCAATGACAAATGTTGCAGTATCTATTTTTGAAGGAAAGAGCATTGTCTTTAATCGCAAAAAGGAATTCATCTTGGAACTTTGGGAGGATATTTGCAATAGACTCTCAAAGACTCGTGCAGAATTGCTCTCATCTTATAGGGAGAAAATCATTGAGATTTTTGAGGATATGGAGAAGACGAATGTTTTGGATCTTTCTCCATTAGAGAGTTTACTGGATTCTCTTTTTGAGCTTGTCGCATCATATGACCATGAGCGATCCAATATGGCTGATAAGACGAGTGAAGATGAGAAGATAAAGCTGATTTCTAAAGCTTAGGAGCGTCTCAAATCATTCAAACTTTTGTCAAGAATGTTTCCACTAGTGAAAGTTGCAGACATTACAACAAGAGAGGGAGAATCTCGAGGGTGTTATAGAAGTGACTCAAAAGGAGGTTGAAGAGATTCAAGCAAAAGTTTCAGCTGCCGAGACTGAGGTCTCTTCATACGACAACGTAAATTTGTTGACTATTGATAATTCGGCCAATCTGGAGGAGGGGAAGAAGAACCTGGAGACTAGCTTCCAAGAATTGATCAACTATAAGTTCTGTTTAGATTAGGCTATTAACATTATCTCCCCTTTTATCTTTATGTTAGGTTCACCTAATGGATATTTATTTTATCTTAAATAAGATTGATTCTTTTTTGCTTTATATTGTCCAACTTTTACCTTAGTCGCATAATGCGTTGTAACAAAAGATTCACATCTTGTCGTGGGAGAGTCCAAATAACAAACCGTTTGATTTCTCAAAAATTAGATTTCAATATCTAAAACATATCCAAAAAATAGAATCAAACACCTTCAGAATCGTCCCAGATAATATTTTGAAACTAACTTTAGATTCCACCACGTTGAAATTTCAGATTTGCGATAATTTGAGATAATTCTTAATTATTTGAATATTTGGTTAGTTACCGGGTAACGGGACACCACCTGATTACCTAATAGGTGGATAAAAAATTAAAACATTCCCACCCCACTCCCATATGGCAACCATGCAATACCAATTAGATTACTCTTAAATCAAAAGTTGCAAGATGGCACTTTGAGAGGACTTTCGATAAGATGAATTCATATTATTATTTCTTCCTTGTTAAAAAGTAAACTTAGTGTATTTAATTTTTTTTGGCACCCCTACAAGCTGCCTTTGGGCTTAACATTTTAATGAAATGATTTGTTAGGGTTGGGATATGTTCTTCTCGATACAGATATTATGGGCAATACACATCTATAACAATTTTCACAAGATACAGTCAACCACTTCATCAAGTAATTCTAAATTACATCATGCCCGACTTGCTTGGAAGAGGTTCTTGCTGAATTCTTTGTACAAGAGAAGAACTTTTGTTCCACTTAGTAGAGTTGCTCACGCGTTACTTTGGCTTTGTTTCGCTCTGCCATTGTTGTTCCTAGTATATTTGCCTTAACATGTCAAAAAAATGTAGCAGTGGCAAGCGCTCTGCCGGATATGGACCTTTCCGCCTATGAATTCATTTTATCTACGTGCACAAAATTGTCATGCTTTATTTACTCGAGTAATCCTTTCAGCATTTGAAGGTACTATTCTTTTGGTGAGAGCTTTTTATTTGGCAATCATGTTTTCTCCAAGCATAGCAATGGCTTTATTTGCCGATGTTCTGGGACCTAGGTTCAGGAAAATATGGCTAGAGGTATGTTAAGGCTAAGTTTTTCCTTTATTTTAGCATGATCTCGTAATTACACGAGTTTGATAACGAGGCATAAAGAAAAATTCATATCTCGGAATTTATGTATATTTTATAGTCTTGTAAGTTACAATATTCTCCTTATCGGAACTACAATAATCAATTAAGTATTTCCTTCTTCCATTCAAGAGAGCAGAGAGTCTATATATACAGTATTATAGTATTTTCATTAACATCGAGCTATAATCGATGTGCAGGCCCCTATTAGGCAACCTCTGATCAGGTGGTAAGTTATATACCAAGCCTATTGTGGTTAAGCGCCTATGAGCGAGCCTAGTTGGTCGAGATACAGATCCTAGTATGGCGAGCGCCTATGAGAGATCCTACTATGGTATATATATATATATATATATATATATGTATATATATATATATATATATATATATATATATATATATATATATATATACACATACTGAGCCTTATAGGGCCGGAAAACTATTTTACTTACTATATTGAGAGAGTTAAGTCAGTATCAGCAGGTAAGCATATTTTCAGATTATCTTGACTTCCAGTTGCTTTCACTTATTATATTATAAGTTTAGTTTCAACTTTCAGTATATTTTCTTACATAATCGGTATATTATTTCGTACCGACGCCCTTTTCTGGGGGCGCTGCATTTCATGTGTGCAAGTATGGATAATCAGTTTGACGAGCTCTCATAGTAGACGAGATTAGCATTCGGCGAAGGATCGGTAAGGCTCCACCTCATTTGGAGTGCAACCGAGTCTATGAGTCATCGTGTTAGAAGTTTTTTACAAACTTATGGGTAGGCCGGTACCCTATCCCATTTGATGTCAAATAATCTTAGGGGCTTTGTAGATAAATGTTCATTTTGTACAGTATGTCAGAGGCCTTGACGGCCCATATGTATTCATTTTTTAAGAAAAGTGGTTCAGTGATACAGCGTTGCCCACTTACAATTGTACATTATGAGTTATGGGTGTTGGCTCATGATAGTTAGAAAACCAAAATAAGTTACAGAGTGCTTCGCTCGGGTCAGCACGACACTGGGTGCCAGCCACGCCTCCCGAGGTTCGGGGTGTGACAAGAATTTTGAATGAGTTGTTGGAGCTTCCATTTTCATTGTAGAGATTCAAAGAATGAATTTGAAAGGTTTTCTTAACCTTTGGGAGTGGGCCCTACTTTGTGGCTTTGTTGGCCACCCAACTTTCTTGAAATGCCACCTTGAAGAATGACTTAATAGTCATATGTTATGACTTTTGTGGGCTTCCACGTTTGGGGTGGTCAATTCTTATCCAACAATGTATTAATTAATTCCTTAATTAATTTGCTAATCCTTCATTAAAAAATAATTAACCAATTATTCACATAATAAGAACTATCTCAATATAAAATACTACTCGGTTTTAATACACTTTATACACCTTACTATCATGGCCATGTGGTACCTTGTATGGTACTAGTACATAAATATCGGGTATTATAGCTCGGACCGCATTTTATCCCAAAATGTCAAACGTTAACAAAATTCATTTGCTTCGATTTGCTTATCCTCTCACATTCACGAATTTACTTATCACTTGTTTGAAATAACATATTACTTATAACCTCAAAAATAATCTCATTCCTGAGCTTATATCAATTTACTCATGGTGTACTTTCATGTATGAAAACATGGGATGTAACATCATTCCCCCCTTTGGAACATTCGTCCTTGAATGTTGACTGGTGCACTTATCATTTTCATAGCTTATGTCTTCCGAATACTTTATTACTCTCTTTGCCATCCAGGCGGCTGTTCTGGCCAGGGCATTCCCCCTTTTAGACCATGTTCTCACACCATGGCTTGTGGTCAGAATCCTTCCAACCTCGTAACTATTGCTATCTTCTATCATGCAGCATGTACGACTCTGACCTCGTAAGTGCGCTTATGCGTCTCTTCTTTCCTTTTTCCTCCGATTTTTAGCCATTACTGAAGTTCTTCGCTCGATATTTTGTCGAACTTACGAATATTGCTATATCTTATTTCATAGACACGGTTATCCATCCATATGACTTTACTGCATCTAAGTAGGTCATACTATACCATAACTCTTACTTCGATTTGTCATTACTGAGGTATGCTACCAAACTCCAGGTAACTTTTGTTGCTTAACCTATAGGTATAAATCTCAGTCCTTTAATGCTTCTTCATTACCGTTCATCTTAAGAATGATGGTCTAATCTCATCTCATACTTTGTAACTTTTATCCATCCATTGTTGATTCACTTTAATACCGATAACTTGAACTTTATGTAACACTGCGCTATGGCTCACGTTTCATCGGGGAACATCTGAAATGATTAGACTGATCCACCTGGGGCGATACCATGATTTTATAACTGTATCTCACAACATCCCAATGTGATTCACCTTGCGTGGGTTTTTTAATCACGTCCAATTCATGAGATACCTTTCTTTTCTTCGTCAGATTATTACTCAATCGAAGGCCCAACCGTCATCCTTTATCTATCACAATTACATCCTTATTCTATTACCACGGCAGCATTCCACTTTTCTAAATGCTACTAATCTTAGACTCATTTGAGTTTGTTCAGGCTGTACTGAGCTTTCTATAACTTAGAAGAACCAGCAGCTCCCTTATTTTCCTAGGATTAATTTTGAAGACTTATGCATTTCTTGTAAACTCCTCACTCTCCCCTTCTTATCCTTACCGTGCCTTCCTCAAACCTGTCGTTTTACCATACTTTAGCTTACGACTGATTTCCTTATGCTTTTCTGGGACATCAAGTGAGATATCGCATCGTCTCTAACTCTTGTTTTACCCTTTAATTAGACCTTTCGCTACTTAGAAACCATAGGCTGGAAGGTATGCTACTGATGACACTACTATCATTCCTGGATACTGAATCCCCGCGCTTCTAGCCTTTTATCCTCAGTATGGACTATTCACAACCTTCTACATTTGAGTATCTCGTATGTTGTTCCCCTTTATATTTCTTACCTTAAAATCTTGCATTATATCTTCTATCTCTTTCATGATCTTCCTTCCACTTAAGCATAATTCACGTTCACAATTTGAAGCTTTATTATAATACTTGCACCTCTAGGCATACACAATTCGATGGGAGCTTCATACTGACTTCTTATGAGGCTGGTACTTCTTCTAACTAGTTTTATCGTAGAGCCGTTATAGAATATGGTTGTTGTACTATCTCTCTTGTACCTCTGATATTAAGAATAATTCTTCAATATTCTCAATCACGATTTCTATAATTTTGTTGGTCTAATAATCAGACTCCTGATTTACTTCGTTGATGTAACTTTTTAGTTTCCTCTCTCTTCTGATCACCATTTTATGTAGGCTTAAGCCATCTTCCGATCTGTGGCTCGTGGTATTACTTTATCCCTTCATGGATGCTATGGAATATTCAGGATACAATTCTTTTAACAATTCTATCATTTGTTTATGACTCGAGCTCAATTCTTCCTTTTAACTTATACCGGAACCTTCTCCGGCAGTATGATTGTAAATGTATATGTTGCATGGATAATACTCCAAACCTGTAAGTGCGTTCATAACATAACCAACTCTGGTTCATTGATCTAATAATTCCTTTCGTTTCATCTTATCTTTCTTTAAACATAAGCTATTACTTTTCCTGGTCTTTCTTCCCCCTTGTTGCATCCATACTTAGCTTATCTTAGCCGCACATATTGGAATTCTATACAACTCATATGATCTTGAATATCACTTCTGATTTTACTCCCTATTCATTAGCCACTGTAGGTGCCACTTCCTTATTGAGTACATACAATGTTGTTTTGAGATTGTTGTTATAAGACTATTTCCTCTTTAGATCAGTGAGTTTAGGTTGAAGCCTTCTTTCTTATTTTCCTTAGCTAGTCTTTCATTGTAGTACTTAGGGAGGACCCTCTAACTCTGGTAAAGCTGCGATCTTATTACATCATATACTCGACGAAATTTTTTATGCCCCTCCTCGCCTATAATTATCCGTGGTTACTTACCTCCACGCCCTTGTGCTTGCAGGGTTGCTTATGAACTTGATATTTTGACCATCTTCCCAGTGACACTCTCTTTTATTTCCGTGATACTCATATGATTCGTTTAACTACCCCAACTCCTATCCAACTATTTTTCAAGGGTTCTGATGTCATATCTGCGAGACTGAACTCCCTATGTTGGGGTTCACTATGTTTATTTTACATGGTCTGTTGATTTATCTGTGATATCTTGTCTAGCCATAACTAGACTCTTTCGGAGTCAACTACTGACTGCTCGGTGGTCCATTCTCATATCAATACTCCACATAATCTTTCTTGGGCTATTTCCTTTATCTTAACTTACATCTTGTGCTGGCTCTTTATTTATGAATAACATCCCGGGCCAGAATCATTACTTCCTCTCATTGGCATCGTGCTTGCTTCATGTTCTGGAATCGTAGAATATACGTAGGAGCTGGATAAGTGTAATCTCATTCCTTTTTCATTTTTACCACATTCTTCCTTTACCATTCCATGATTACTAGAACCACTTAATTCTGACTTCATGGCACATCACTCCATATTCCCCCCTTTGGGAAGTACTAAGAGTTAGTGCTACGCCGATCTACCTATAGATGTTTTACCTCTTCATCTTTGGCATCTTTTCGCATCATCGATGACCCTTACTCATCTTGTGGTAATCCTTCTGTACCAAGGATAACAAAATTCCTTACTCGCGATGGTGACACTTAGTGTAACTGGCATATACTGTCCCTTAAGATTAACTTTGCTCACATTTCTTTGCTTTAGGGAAGCGTCTTCCTGAGTGACCATTCTCTGAATTCATCATGTATCTTCTTTTGTTTTCCATTCTATTATCGCCAGAACGTAATCTGAAATTCTCATGATGCTAATCAAATCACTCAATCCCTAATTCATGTTTAGTTTACCTTGTTTACCAGCCCATACTGATTTATATTACTTTGGGGGTCTAACTTTTCCTTTTGTTCACGAACTTGTTTATCGAAATGAGGATATGACTTTATGGCTTATACTTTTTTGTTGTCTCAAGGCCTGTCACCTCTCGTCCTTTCCTTCCCTTGACTATAGACTTGTAATAATGTCTTTTTTGATCTACCATTGACTTTCATGTATCATATCTTACTCATAATTCTTCATTAACTCTTTTCTTATTTCCCGCTAACATTTATGCCTATCACTTTATTCTGAAAACTCGAACAAGATATTCTTTTGCTTTTAGCTCCCCTTTGCTCCATCCAGTGGATCTTCGGGTTGCTTAACATTCTCGCTCTACTAGGGACGGGAGTCACACTAAGGTAATATTTATCCCTTCAAGGTTTCCAGTTCCTATCTTTGGAATATTTTTTATCATGCTAGTATTCATATCTAATTGTAATATTTTAGAGTGCATCACCTGGGTGTCTCACAAGGAGATCTATTAGCACATTTGTAATATCCTTCGGAGATGTCAACTAACACAAAAAATCCATTCACCATTTTGGTTTACTCTAACCCCAGCCGGATCCTGATGTTCCGTATTTTTCTTAAACTACACCTGTTAGCCCCCATAGGGAATAACTGAGACAGGTGCGGTCAGTCGTACATACCTCTGTTATTGATGAAGGTAACTCAAAATGCTTATAGCTCTCTTCCTGAATTGTAGATAATGTTCATCTCTACTAATTAGGTACCTCGTACCCTTCTTTACCTGTTGAAACTTGTATCTTCTGATTTATTTTCATTGCTTTTTACCATACGAGTGGAGAAATATTTTTTTTTTATGCTTTAGGGATCCTTATCAAGAAGCTTACACCTTTCAGTACCCACATGATCTACTGAAAACCTTACATATACTTATCATAAGCATGATACAAAGTCGAGTTCCTCTGACTCAACACTTCCGTAGCCATATCTCTTACCAACCGTCTTTCTGGATTTAGGTATCGCCTTATTATGAATAAAATAGAGTTTAATAATTTGAATTCTTACAACTGAGCTCTACAGCACGATCTAGAGTAAAAAGAAAGAGTGACAATCCTAAATACCCTATAGCCTCTTGCTTATAAGTATGGTGCACAACACACCCATAAACAAGACTATACTAGATACAACTTGTAGAATCTCTAGGACAGAACTGCTCTGATACCACTTTGTCACGCCCCGAACTTGGGGGGCGAGACTGCACCCCGTTGTTGATACCCAATTTTTTCCAACTGCACCCCGTTGTTGATACCCAATTTTTTCCATATCTATATTTCAAAAATACATATATACTTTCAAAATAGTGCATGAGTATCAACTAGGATTTTTATAATTTTCTGTAATTTTAAAGGATTTTTAATTAATTTATTCCAACATTTTATTGTCTAAATAATTACTAATTGCATCACAAATGACATTCCAACATTTTATTGTCTAAATAATTACTAATTGCATCACAAATGATTTTATAATAATTTTATTACTTAAGTTTTATCATTTATATTTATATTAAGCTTTAATCATTTTATGCATAATTATCTTTACATCTTTAGGTTATAATTACAATAACTTTGCAATAATAACCCATGCATGCATAATTACTTTATTTACACGAAAAATAAATTTTTATATTTTTATAATATTAAGTAATTATTTTAAATTATTTTTCATATACAAATAGCATTTTTATCATTTACTAATTATTTTATTAATTTAAGTGAGTACTTAAAACATAGCCCCTTTTTTAATTAATTTTCGGACCTCCCAACCCCATACTAACCAGCCCAATTACCCTAACCCATAACCCAATACCCAATACACTACCCATACCCGCCTAATTAAACCCGCCCCACCTAAATATCCAATCTTGGTCGTTGACTCAGAAGATCAACGACCCTAAACTACCCAAACCCCTTTAATATATCAAAACCCCTCCTAACCCTATTTTATTTTCCCCCAAACCTGCTGTCACCTGATCCTCTCCTCTCTTCTCTCTTACCCCCCAAACCCTAGCCCATCGTCACACTTTTCCCTCTTGATTCATGGGATTCCCCTTCGATTCCATGCCTTATTTGGCTTCATTTCTCTACTGGTTATACGATCCTGATGCTACTTGATTCATTTGCCTCAAATGGAAAGTGAATCTCAAGAGACTCAAACCAGATTTGGTTCAAAAGTCTCCCATATCTCGATTATTCTGTCTGTGTTCACTCCTAATACATGTGAGTACGAATATTTTCATATTTTAGGGTTTCAAATCTCTGGTTCAAACCATATTTGGTTCGATTTCTGTTTATTTTTTACAAATCTGGCTATTTTTGGTTGAATATGTTTAGATCTTCTTAGATCTGGAGCGATTTTATGTTTATTGTGGTATTTCTCCTTTAAAGTTTCGATACTTCTGTCTCTTATAATCTTTTATTATTATTATTGACTGATTTTATTTTACCCTAAACGCTAGGGTTTTAATTTCAAAAGATTTTGCAAAAAAAAGTTTTAATATTTAAAGGTTTCATCTCTTGGTATTTCTTAGGGTTTCCTTATTTATTTTGGCTGATTTTACTTATTATATGTCTTTGTATTTCTTAGGGTTTTGATTGTTTAACTGTTTATTCTACTGTTTCTGCCCGTTAACCTTTAACTCTATTGATTAAGTGTTAATTGATTTTACTTACCTAAATTAGGGTTTGAAATCAGCTTTGCTTTAGTATCAGTATTTCCTTATTAAGATTTTACCTGTTCTTACCTTATTTATGTGATTAATTATCCATACTACGGGTTTGATTTTGTGTTGTGATTAACGGAGTCGACTCCTAATTGATTTTAGAATTAGTTCTTACCTTATTTAACCTTATTCTTAGCTACCGATCAATTCCGTGTAAGGTTTTCCTTAAATTAAGTGGTACTTTACTCGATTCTGTCTTGTTAATTGATTCATGTTGACCTTAATTGATTGTTAATTGATTTTTATACCTTATTTGTATGTACTGGTTCATTACCTTATTTGTTTTACTCTATTGTGTGCTATTTAAACCCCTTCCTTGTTATGATTCTCAGAATGCTTGACAAACCCTTTTAGAACAACTTTTCAACTAAACAACTCTACAACTCTACAAGGCTCGAACTCTCCTATTCTCACAAAAAACTTAAGCTCTCTTTGTTCTCTTGTTCTAATTTCTGCACTAAGTGGCTATTATTTGGCCGGCTGAAAGCCAAGACCAAATTCTCTGGAACTTAACTGCTATTGCATTCTTACTTGCTTTCTTCTCAACTGGTATGCCCTAACTCTTGCTATTCTGTTCTCTATGCTTTATTTGACTAGTATGCTTCAATCCTCAGCATAATTCTGTCTTTATATGATTACTTCAAAATAATGTGAACCCTTTTCTAAGTTAGTTTAATGTTCAGTCTGATTCTTGTTCTAAACTCAGCCAGATATTGTAAATGTAACCTAAAATATGTTTGTGGTTTAATTCATAGGTCATGTATGTTTCCGTCTCTGTGTTTAATCCATGATTGTTTTAAATACTAGCATGAGTATTAGATATCATCCTGTTTGACTATGTGCTGAACATGAACGATTTTTGCTTCTTGGTGCAGTCAGCCTGCAACTCTCTGTTCTGGACTTTCCTCCTTCTGAAAATTGAACTATTTTGAAACCTGCTCCCTTACCCTTTATGCACTGGTTTTCAAACTCCTACTCCTAGTCATTTAGGTTCTCACCACACCCAGTGTGAGAACTGCCTAGGGTCCTTGAGACTCCTTTGAACTCTGACACATTGTGTCACGACCCAAATCCTAACCCAGGTCGCGATGGCGCCCAACACCGCCGTCAGGCCAGCCAACCATTACCTACTAGTGAGTTTCATGTAGTTTACCAAAAATATTTTTCAACACTTGCTTGACTTAGTTTTGAGACATTAAGTAGAAACGGATAACTCATGCAATTTTATACAAAATAAATAATCATGAAGTCATAATTAACGATTACATGCCAAAATAAAGTCTACTAGCGTGTGTGTGCCAGGAACTAGTGTCACAAGTCTACAGGTATCCAGTAGAATAGTATCAAAAGAATGAAAGTCTGTCTTACTGTCTGAGTAAGTATGGACAGAAATAACAAAAGAATAGCTCCAAAGTGCTTCTGGAAATCGCCAAGAAGAGCAGCTCACCGTGAAGCCTCGACTAGTATAACTTAGGAACGAGCTCCGGACTGGAACCCAGATGCACCTGCCTCAGAACCTGTACAATTAAGTACAGAGCGTAGCATGAGTACATAAAAAATATGTACACAGTAAGTATCCCGCCTAATCTCGAAGAAGTAGTGACGAGAGGTCGACTTGACACTTACTGGGGTCCAAACAGCATATTTAGGTGACAATTTAAAAGAGGACAACAAGTAAGCATGGGTAGTAAGGAAATAAATATCGAATCGTAATAAAATCCAAATATGTAGTGAATCATCAATTTACAAGTTTTCAGTTCGATCTTCAAGGATATTTGACAGCTCAACAGTCATAAACAAAATCAGGCAAATAGCATGCACATAGTGGAATAAGGACATCCGGCCTGGGCCAACATAATAATAATAAATGTGCACTGCCAAAGCGTCGGCCGGCGCGAACCATAGATGCTTCTATCAACCTGCCGTGGCGTACGACCCGCTCCTATGAGAGTAGGGGAAAGAATCACTCCGCTCGCGGGATATAAATTGCGAAGCAGTTGCATGCAAACACAATATCTTTCTTTCAATTCTTTTCAAATAAAAATTCCTTTAAAACATCAAATTCTCGGTTTTCTTAAAAAAAAAACGTTGCATACACTGAAGTTACAAAGCATATAACTCAAGTTATTGGAATTCACATGGCATGGTGTGGGCCTAACTACCCGGACATAAGAATAATAGTCACTACGCACGGGATCTCGTTACCTCGCACGTATGTAGTCCCCCACAACAATAACACATAATCATTTAATTCACCTATGGGGAAAATTCCCTCTTATAAGGTTAGAAAGGAGACTTACCTCGCGTCAAGTCTACTTCCCGGGTCAAGAATGCGCCCAAAACTCCAAATTCGTCGCCGAAGGACTTGAAACTAGTCAAATATTGCATAAACAAATCATTCTATACTCTACAGTTCTTAATTCTCCTACTTAAATGATCATTTCAACCTAAATTGGGAAAATTCTAAAATACGCCGCCGGACCCATATACTCGGATTCCGGAAATTTTTGAAGGAAACTATCACCCATGGCCTAAGGATCAATATTATATAGTTTTTGTTTGATTCCTCAACAAATTTCTTGGTAATTTCCCATTTTTGTCAAAAACCTAGATTTTTACTCTAACCCATGGTTTCTACTAATTGTGGTGTTAATCTACCTAACAATTCAAGTGTAAAGCTAAATGCATAGTAGGAATTACTTACCTCACAGTAGCTAGGTCGAATACCCTCCTTGCATGCTCTCAAAATCGCCCAAAGAAGAAGAATGGTGTTCAAAAATGGCTAAGTCCCGTATTTAAAAAAAAGTGCACTGCCTACAGGCTTGTCGCACTTGCGGAGCGGAGTCTGCACCTACGGCTTCGCTTCTGCGAAAATGGGAAGCTCCATCAGGAGTCGCACCTGCGAGACTGGGACCGCAAGATTGGTCTTGCACCAGTTGACCTTCGCAGGTACGGTCGCACCAAACCTGGTGCACCAGCAGTCATTTTATGCTGGTTTTTGCCTCGCTCGATGCTTGAATGGCATCTGGGCCCACCCGAGACCCCGTACAAATATACCAACAAGTCCTAAATCATAATACGGACTCGCTCGAGCCTTCAGAACATTCAAAACAGCGCTAAATCTGAAAATCATACCCCAAAACCTATTGGATCAAACTTAAGAACTTCAAGTTCTTGAATTCTCTTTCAATACGCCAAACCTATCTATACTACTCTGAATGACATCAAATTTTGCGAGCAAGTCATAAATGACATAACCGAACTATTCCCGGTCTCGGAATTCCGTTTAGATCTCGATAACACAAAACACGTTCCAAACCTGAATTTGAAGTTAAGGAAATTCTTATTTCACTATTTGGCGCCGAAACGCCCCCGGATCAACCAAACCCCGTTCCGAACACACGCCCAAGTCCGGAATCATTATACGAACCTACCGAAATCTTCGAATCTCGATTCCACGGTCGTTTACTAATAATGTTGACTGAAGTCAAACTTGGCCTTTAAGGCCAACCTTAAGGAACTAAGTGTTCCTACACCACTCCAAGCTCCCCCAAACCTCGAACCACCTGTCCCCGCAAGTCATAAATTAGTAAAAGAAACTACGGGGAGTCTCATTTAGGGTCACGGGATCCTAGAACACAAAACGACCAGTCGGGTCGTTACATTCTCCACCTCTTAAATAAATGTCCGCCCTCGAACGGGTCTAGAAACATACCTGGAGTGCTAAATAAGTGTGGATATCTGCTCCGCATGTCCTCGTTGGACTCCCAACTCGCCTCCTCAACTGGTTGGCCCCTCCACTGGACCCTTAGGGTGGAAACCCTCTTGGACCTCAACTGGTAATCATGCCTGTCAATAATAGCAACTGGCTCCTCCTCGTAGCCCAACTTCTCATCCAACTGAATTGTGCTGAAATCTATCACGTAAGAGAAGTCGGCGTGATACCTCTGGAGCATGGATACACGAAAGACCGGATGAATCCCTAATAAACTGGGAGGTAAAGCAAGCTCATCAGAAACCTCCCCAACTCGTCTCAACACCTCAAATGAGCATATAAACATCGGGCTCGGCTTGCCCTTCTTTCCAAACCTCATAATACCCTTCATCGGCGAGACCTTCAACAGAACCTTCTCGCCCTCCATAAACGACACATCGCGCGCCTTCTGATCCGCGTAACTCTTCTATATGGACTGTGATGTGCGAAGTCTCTCCTGAATCAACTTCACCTTCTCCAAAGCATCCTTCACCAGATCGGTGCCATATAGCTTAGCCTCACCAGGCTCAAACCACCCGATGGGATATCGACATCGCCGACCATACAAAGCCTCAAATGGATCCATCTCAATGCTGGACTGATAACTATTATTATAAGAAAACTCAGCCAAAGGCAAAAACTGGTCCCGCTATCCTTGAAAGACAATCACACATGCTCTGTGCATGTCCTCCAATATCTGAATTGTCCACTCCGACTGACCGTTGATCTGAGGGTGGAATGATGTGCTGAGCTCTACCCGGGTGCCTAACTTAATCTGTACGACTCTCCAAAAGTGCGGTGTGAACTGAGGACCTCGATCTGATATAATGGACACCGACACACCGTGAAACCGAACTATCTCCCGAATGTAGATCTGGGCCAACCTCTCAGAAGTGTAAGTGGTAGCTACTATAATGAAATGTGCCAACTTGGTCAACCTGTCCACAATGACCCAAAGTGCATCAACCTTCTGCAAGGTCCGAGGCAACCAAACTACGAAGTCCATAGTGATGCGCTCCCATTTCCACTCAGGTATAGGCATCTGCTGAAGTAGGCCTCTTGGCCTCTGGTGCTCATATTTAACCTGCTGGCAATTTAAGCACCTTTCCACATACTCCACTATGTTTTTCTTCATCCGTCTCCACCAGAAATGCTGGCTCAAGTCATGATACATCTTTGTAGCACGAGGATGAATGGAATACCGTGAACTATAAGACTCCTCTAGAATCCTCTCCTTCAGGCAATCAACATTGGGTACACATAAGCGACCCTGAAGTCTCAGAACATCATCCTCGCCAATAGAAACCTCCTTGGCACCACCTTGTACCATTGTCTCCCGGGGAGCCACCAAGTGCGAATCATCATACTGCCGAGTCTTGATCTCCCCTAATAATGAAGACTGGGCCACCACACGTATAAGAACCCGACTGGGCTCGGAAAAGTCCAACCTCACCAGGCGATTAGCCAAGGACTGAAGTACAAAGCTAGATGTCTCTCCTCTGCTGAAATGAAAGCCAAACTACCCATACTCTCCGCCTCCTTGCCCGGATGATAAAGAATGGTGATGTCTAATCCTTCAGCAACTCAAGCCACCTTCGCTTCCTCAAATTAAGATCCCTGTGCTTGAACAAGTGATGCAAACTGAGGTGATCTGTATAAATCTCACAAGGCAGCCCATACAAGTAATGCCTCCAAATCTTAAGAGCATGAACAATCGCCGCTAACTCTAGATCGTGCATAGGGTAATTCTTCTCATGAACTTTCAGTTGTCGTGAAGCATATGAAATAACTCGCCCCTGCTACATCAGCACACAACCCAAACCAACGTGTGAAGCGTCGAAATAAATCGTATACATCCCAGAATCGGAAGGCAACACTAGAACCGGTGCTGAGGTCAATGCTATCTTGAGCTTCTGTAAGCTCGCCTTACCCTCGTCGGACCATCGAAATGGGGCATTCTTCTGGGTCAATCTAGTCAGAGAAGCTACAATGGATGAAAATCCCTCCACAAATCGGCAATAATAACCCGCTAGACCCAAGAAGCTCCTGATCTCGGTAGCTGAAGTAGGGCGTAGCCAACTCTGAACTGCCTCAATATTCTTAGGATCAACCTTGATACCTTCTCCGGATACCACATGCCCCCAGAATGCCAAAGAATCCAACCAAAATTACACTTGGAGAACTTAGCATCCAACTTCTTTTCCCGCAAAGTCTGGAGCACAACCCTCAAATGTTCCTCGTGCTCCCCAAGGATACGTGAGTAAATCAAAATGTCATCAATGAAGACGATGAAAAAAGAATCAATATAAGGTCTGAACACCCTGTTCATCAAGTCCATAAATGCTACTGGGGAATTAGTCAAGCCAAAGGACATCACCAGGAACTCATAATGGCCATATCTCGTAAGAAAGGCCGTCTTCGGAACATCCAAGTCCCGAATCTTCAACGGATGGTTACCCGACCTCAGGTAAATCGTAGAGAACACTCGAGCACCCTGCAACTGGTCAAACAAATCATCGATACGCGGCAACGGGTACTTGTTCTTGATGGTGACCTTGTTCAACTGGCGGTAGTCAATACACATCCGCATAGTCCCATCCTTCTTCTTCACAAATAGCACTGGAGCACCCCCAAGGCGATACGCTCGGTATGATAAACCCCTTATCCAATAACTTCTCGAGCTGTTCTTTCAATTCCTTCGGATCCATACGATATGGGGGAATGGATATGGGCTGGGTGCCCGGAGCTAAGTCAATGCAGAAATCAATGTAACAATCCGGTGGCATACCTGGAAGGTCTGAAGGGAATACATCATCAAAATCTCGAACTACTGGCACTGAATCAATCGTCGGAGACTCGGCGGTGGTGTCCCGCACCTATGCAAGATAATCCAAACAACCCTTCTCGACCATATGTCGAACCTTCAGGAAGGAAATGACCCGACTGGCAGCACTAACCGAGGAACCTCTCCACTCCAATCTCGGCAACTCGGGCATGGCTAGAGTAACAGTCTTGGCATGGAAATCTAGAATGGCATGATAGGGAAACAACCAATCCATGCCCAGGATAACCTCAAAATGAACCATATCAAGCAACAGGAGGTCCGTTATGGTCTCAAACCCACAGAATGTAACCACACATGACCGATAAATTTGGTCCATAACCACAAGATCGCCCATAGGAGTGGACACATAAACAACAGTACCTAAGGACTCACGAGGAATATCCAGGGAATGAGCAAATAAGGCTGATACATATGAATAAGTGGACCCTGGATCGAATAATACCGATGCATCTCTACCGCATACTGAAATAATATATGTGATCACGACATCTGAGGCCACTGCATCTGATCTGGCCGGAATAGCATAGAATCTGGCTGGAGCGCCGGATCACTAACCTCCACCGGAATAAACAGGAGCTGACTGGGCTCCCCCTGCCTGGCCTCCACCTCTGGGACGACCCCTACCAACCTGTCCTCCACTTCTTGGTGGCCGAACCGCTGGTGCTGATCTCATAGGATGGTGACCCCACTGCACTGCCTTGCCCCGAAGCCTGGGACAATGCCTCTTCATATGACCTGGATCCCCACACTCATAACAACCTCCTGGCACCATGGCCTGCTACCCTGAAGAAGAACCCTGAATAGCTGGCGGGCGGTAAGAACTCTCCGGCATGGCGCTGAAATAAGGCCTCGCTAGGACACCTCGTGGAGGTGGTGGTGGTGATGAATATGGGGGCCTACTGGGCTGGCCCCTACCAAACTGACCTATGCCTCTAGCTGGAGCACCTTTGAAATCCCCAGAAAATCTAGCCCTCTTATCCTGCTGACCCTGCTCTATGCTCCTCGACCGATAACCCTTGATCCTGCGAGCAATCTCTACCACAAGCCGATAAGGAGTCCCCATCTCCACCTCCAGGGCCATGTTGGCCCTAATACCTGGATGCAACCCAGTTGCAAATCTCCGCACTCTCTCTGCGTCAGTAGGAAGTATCATGAGTGCGTGACGAGACAGCTCAAAAAACCTAGCCTCGTAGTCGGTCACTGACATCTGACCCTGCTCCAGCTGCTCAAACTGATACCGCAACTCTTCTCTCTCAGAGGGTGGAATATATCTGTCCAGGAATAACTGAGTGAACTGCTCCCAAGTGATGGTAGGGAAATCTGCCGGTCTTCCAAGAATATAGGACTGCCACCATCTACGGGCCCTGCCCTCTAGCTGAAAAGTAGTGAAGTCAACTCTGTGAGACTCCAGTATCCTCATGTTGTGCAGTCTATCCCTGCACCTATCAATAAAGTCCTGTGCATCCACATGACGCTCACCTCCGTAGAAAGGAGGGTGCAGTCTGGTCCATCTGTCGAATAACTTCTGCGGTTCACCGTCCGCAACTGGTCTAGGCTCAAGTGTTGCTGCTGCTACTGGCTGAATCCCGCCCACGGGCAGTGTACCCGGGGTCTGATATACTGCTGCTGCATGTCCGGCGGCCTGTGCAGTAGAGGTCTATGCTCCCCCTCCCGCCTGAGATGTGGCCGGATCTGCTGGAAATAAACTAGCCTGAGTCATGGTGTCCATGAAGCGCATCATACGGCCCATGACCTCCTGAAATCCTGGCACTATCGTAAAATACAAAGGGGCAGGACCTGCTGCGGGCACCTCGCCCTGCTCCTCAGTGATGGGATCCTCTACTGGATCCGCTGGGGGTGCGACTGGTACAGTCCTGGGACACCCTCGGGTCGGTACCCTCTCCCCGCCTCTGCCACAGCCTCAGATGACGGGGGTAGCGGCCCCTCCCGGGTCTGGAACATCGGCTGCTCGCATCTTCACCATCTGTGAGAGAATAGAAGAGTGAGATTTAGTATACTATCAAATTCACGATAGAAGATGAATAAAGAGAGATTTCCTAACACCCTATAGCCTCCCGAAGATAAATACATACGTTTCTGTATCGATCCGCAGGACTCTATTGGGTTTGCCCGTAACTTGTGAGACCTACGTGAACCTAGAGCTCTTATACCATGTTGTCACGACCCAAATCCTAACCCAAGTTGCGATGGCGCCCAACACCGCCGTCAGGCCAGCTAACCATTACCTACTAGTGAGTTTCATGTAGTTTACCAAAAGTTATTTTTCAACACTTGCTTGACTTAGTTTTGAGACATTAAGTAGAAACGGATAACCCAGGAAATTTTAGGCAAAATAAATAATCATGAAGTCATAATTAATGATTATATCCCAAAATAAAGTCTACTAGCATGTGTGTGCCAGGAACTAGTGTCACAAGTCTACATGCATCTAGTAGAATAGTATCAAAAGAATGAAAGTTTGTCCTACTGTCTGAGTAAGTATAGATAGAAATAACAAAAGAATAGCTCCAAAGTGCTGCTGGAAACCACCAAGAAGAGAAGCTCACTGTGAAGCCTCGACCAATATAACTAAGGAACGAGCTTCGGACTGGAACCTAGATGCACCTGCCTCAGAACCTGTATAATTAAGTATAGAGTGTAGCATGAGTACATAAACAATATGTACCCATTAAGTATCCCGCCTAATCTCGAAGAAGTAGTGACGAGAGGTCGCCTTGACACTTACTAGGGTCCAAACAGCATATTTAGGTGATAATTTAAAAGAGGACAACAAGTAAGCATGGATAGTAAGGAAATAAATATCGAATCGTAATAAAATCCAAATATGTAGTGAAGCATAAATTTACAAGTTTTTAGTTCGATCTTCCAGGATATTTCACAGCTTAACAGTCATAAACAACATCAGGCAAATAGCATGAACATAGTGGAATAAGGACATCCGGCCTTGGCCAACATAATAATAATAACTGTGCACTGCCGAAGGGTCGAACGGCGCGAACCATAGATGCATCTATCAACCTGCGGTAGCGTACGACCCGCTCCTATGAGACTAGGGAAAAGAATCACTCCGCTCCACGGGATATAAATTGCGAAGCGGTCGCATGCAAACACAACATCTTTCTTTCAATTCTTTTCAAATAAAAATTCCTTTAAAACATCAAATTCTCGGTTTTCTTAAAAAGAAAGTTGCATACAATGAAGTTACAACGCATATAACTCAAGTTAATGGAATTCACATGGCATGGTGTGGGCCTAACTACCCGGACATAACAATAATAGTCACTACCACGGGCTCTCATCACCTCGCACGTACGTAGTCCCCCACAACAATAACACATAATCATTTAATTCACCTATGAGGAAAATTTCCTCTTACAAGTTTAGAAAGGAGACTAACCTCGCGTCAAGTCTACTTCCCAGGTCAAATGCACCCGAAACTCCAAATTCGTCGCCCAAGGACTCGAAACTAGTCAAATATAGCATAAACAAATCAGTCTATACTCCAAAG
Source organism: Nicotiana paniculata (assembly GCA_005239505.1). NCBI lineage: Eukaryota > Viridiplantae > Streptophyta > Magnoliopsida > Solanales > Solanaceae > Nicotiana > Nicotiana paniculata. The sequence goes on along the minus strand of ML312265.1, from coordinate 97,694 downwards.
TCCTTAATCCTCCTACTTAAATGATCATTTCAACCTAAATTGGGAAAATCCTAAAATACGCCGCCGGACCCACATGCTCGGATTCCGAAATTTTTTTAATTAAACTATCACCCATGGCCTAAGGATCAATATTATATAGTTTTGGTTTTATTCCTCAACAAATTTCTTGTTAATTTCCCATTTTTGTCAAAAACCTAGGTTTTTACTCTAACCCATGGTTTCTACTAATTGTGGTGTTAATCTACCTAACAATTCAAGTGTAAAGCTAAATTCATAGTAGGAATTACTTACCTCACAGTAGCTAGGTCGAATACTCTCATTGCATGCTCTCAAAATCGCCCAAAGAAGAAGAATGGTGTTCAAAAATGGCTAAGTCCCGTATTTATAACAAAGTGCACTGCCTACAGGCTTGTCCCACCTGCGGCTTGAGGACCACACCTGTGGAGAAAGGGAAGAGGGCCTGGCTTCGCACCTGTGGCTCCGCTTCTACGGAAAGGGGTCCACACCTGCGGAAATGGGAAACTCCCTCAGGAGTCGCGCCTGCGATACTGGGACCGCAGGAGCGGTCTCGCACCAGCGACTTGACCTCCGCAGGAGCGGTCTCGCACCAGTGACTTGACCTCCGTAGGTGCGGTCGCACCAGACCTGGTGCACCAGCAGTCATTTTAGGCTGGTTTTTGCCTCGCTCGATGCCCGAATAGCATCTGGGCCCACCCGAGACCCTGTCCAAATATACCAACAAGTCCTAAATCATAATACAGACTCGCTCGAGCCTTCGGAACGTCCGAAACAACGCTAAATCTAAAAATCATACCCCAAAACCTATTGGATCAAACTTAAGAACTTCAAGTTCTTGAATTCGCTTTCAATACGCCGAACCTATCTATACTACTCGGAAAGACACCAAATTTTGCGAGCAAGTCATAAATGACATAACGGAACTATTCCTGGTCTCGGAATTCCGTTTGGATCTTGATAACACAAAAACACGTTCCAAACCACAATTTTAACTTAAGGAAATTCTTATTTCACAATTTGGCGCTGAAACGCCCCTGGATCATCCAAAACCCATTCCGAACACACGCTCAAGTTCGGAATCATCATACGAACCTACCGGGGTCGTTTACTAAAAATGTTGACTGAAGTCAAATTTGGCCTTTAAGGCCAACCTTAAGGAACTAAGTATTCCTACACCACTCCAAACTCCCCCAAACCTCGAACCACCCATCCCCGTAAGTCATAAATCAGTAATTGCAACTACGGGGAGTCTCGTTTAGGGGCACAGGGTCCTAGAACACAAAATGACCGGTCGGATCGTTTCACATTGGGGCTGGACTTCCAACCCTTTATGAGTTATCTTTCTGAATGTGGTTCTGGTGTGAGCATTGCTCGGGGTCCCTGAGGCCCTTGGGAACTTTGACACACTGGAAGCCTGATTTTTTATGTGCCATGGATGGATCACTACTATGCTCCCAAGATGTTATGTTTGAAGTCTTGGTTTCCGGGTTTAGATTGGGCCTATGAAGGCTCCCTATAGTAAAATTCTTACTATTATGGAATTCATTCAATAATCTGGGCTGTAATAATCTCTGTAATAACAGATTTGGGATTAATTAGCAAAAGCTGAGGGGGTTTTCTTATATCTTTGTTAAAAATACTGGGTAGAAATCCTGCCTATAGGATCTAATTGTGCTAATTGAATTACGTGAGTACTAGACTATATTTAGAGATCCTGCCTATAGGATTTTCCTGATTATTTTGATTCTGTATTTTAACATTTGCATACTATAGATCCTTCTTATAGGACTTTTGATTTAATTTTGCATAGAAATCCTGTTCATAGGATCTACACATATTTTCAACAAAACGTGCATTAGTGACCATGTCTATAGGATCCTGTTTGTTTGAAATAATAATCTTTTCCTGGCAATCTGCTTAATTTCTGCCCATATACGGTTATTAGATACCATGCCTATAGGAATAAAAAAATCAGTTTCAAACCTAGAAATCATGCCTATAGGATTTAAACTAATAGATATCATGCCTATAGGGTGAAATCAATTTTTAACCTAATAGATATCATGCCTACAAGGGTTTAAATCGAGTTAACAATTAGAAATCATGCCTATAAGAGTTTAAATCAATAAAGCAATTAGAAAGCATGCATATAGGATTTAAAAGGAATTAAACCTGTCTTTATGAGTTAAAATCAGTATTACACTTAGAAATCATGTTTATAAGTCTGTAATTTGTAAACTCGTAGGGATCATGCCTATAGGATTCTGTTAATCAATATGAATTTAACCAATTCTGGCCATCACTTAGGCAATCTGTAGGACTCATTAATGATTCTGGGCTTAAAATTGTGACATATTACCTGCTTGCAATGCCAAGATTCACGCTGAATAAAATCAATAGGCAAACAAATAGGTCACAATGCTCGCCTTAATAAAACTGTCTTTATATTCTGTTTCTGCTCATATAGATATCCTGCCTATAGGATCCTAAAATTAACGAAGTTTGCTGATTCAATTGTGTGCTTTTGTTGTTTACGTGTGGAGGTCAATGTGAGCCCTTTTTTGTTTATTTGAAAGTCCTATTTGTATTTTGTTTGTCGCCTAGATTTCTCATTTTTAAGTAACATAGTTTGGTCGAGAACCATCCTAAATAGAGGTCCTAACACCTCCAGGGCCATAGGTAAGGGACGGGTAGTGCACGCATAAGGAACGACTAGAAATTATTAGAACACTTAGGTAATAACTGAAAGATAGTAATTGGGTAGTAAGGAGATGATAACCCGTGCGCTAATGCTATGAGTAACACCCCAACTTGGGGAGGTTACAAAGTATTGCATGGAATGATCCTATAGGCTACAAAAACTAGGACCCCCCTTTAATCATGTTTAAAGTAACTTGTATTGTCCAAATTGTTTTCCTCCCCTTTTTGACTAATTCTCTTAATTTAAGTTCAGTTGGGACCCACCATTGTGGACCTCGAAGTGTACCTAACACCTTCTCCTCGAGGTAATTTGAGCCCTTACCTGATCTCTAGTGATGCAATCTGGTTTATGAGTTAATTGCTCTAGGTGCCCTAACGCACCTTAATCTGTTAGGTGGCGACTCTTCCAATCCATTACCTAATTCCAAAAGGAAAGAGTTGTTCCAGAAATGTTGAAACCCGATTTCGCGAGAAAAAGGGGGGGGGGGGGCGACACTGGTGCCTCACCTATCCTTGCGTTCCAACTTGCGACTTAGAGATTCTGAACATATAACGTCATACTTGGGCCATGGGCCACATTGAAAGACATTTGCAAATGCTGACTAAACATTAATATAATATTGGCCCGACAAGGCCATCATAACTACTACATCTGGCAAACCAACAAAATATACATAAAAGGCCTACAAGCCCAACATACTGCACTAACTAACAAGATATGTCTACAAGCCTCTACTAATGGATATACTGTGATCGAAACAGTGTATATATATATATATAAGATGTACATAAAGCTCTAGACCCGACAACTCCGAAGGGTATGGAGCTTACCGATCAAGCTGAACTCGGGCAACACCTAATGAGGAGGTCTACCTGTCTGTGTGTCTGAACCTGCACGCATGAAATGCAGCGCCCCCAGAAAAGGGACGTCAGTACGAAATAATGTATCGAGTATGTAAGGTAATATACTGAAAGTTGAACTGAACTGATAATATAGTATTTGAAAGCAACTGGAAGTCAAAGATAATCTGAAGATATGCTTACATGCTGATACTGACTCAACTCTCTCAATATAGTAAGTAAAAATAGTTATCCGGCCTTATAAGGCTCGGTATATATATAACTGATCTTCCGTAGCAGGCTCGCTCATAGTCGCTCGACCATACTAGGCTCTGTATCTCAGCCAACTAGGCTCGCTCATAGGCGCTCGGCCACAGTAGACTCGGTATATAACTTACCATCTGATCAGAGTTTGCCCAATAGGGACCCACCCATCGATTATAGCTCGATGGTAATGAAAATACTGTAATACTGTATATATATATACTCTCTGCTCTCTTTATTGGAAGAAGGAAATACTCAATTGAATATGAAGTCCCGATAAGGAGAATAGTGTAGCTTACAAAACTAGGAAAATATACGTAAATTTCGGACATGAATTTTTCTTTATGCCTCGTTATCAAACTTGTGTAATTATGAGATCATGAAAAATGAAGGAAGAGTTTAGCCTTAACATATCTGAACCGATTCTCTTTTGCGAAAACATGTAACGGAGGATTGAAGTAGGGAAAAATCTGTATGATATTCTTTGAGAAATATTACACTGTACTCCCTTCGAATCGTAAAACCCCATTGCTATAACATCCCGTAGTCTCGTATGATCTTTTATAGAAAAGTCACGTTGATAGAATTTTGAATGAGTTGCTGGAGCTTCCATCTTCATTGTATAGATTCAAAGAATAAATTTGAAAGGTTTTCTTAACCTTTGGGAGTGGGCCCTACTTTGTGGCTTAGTTGGCCACCCAACTTTCTTGAAATTCCACCTTGAAGAATGACTTAATAGTCATATGTTATGACTTTTGTGTGCTACCACGTTTGGGGTGGTCAATTCTTATCCAACAATGTATTAATTAATTCCTTAATTAATTTGTTAATCCCTCATTAACACATAATTAATCAATTATCTACATAATTAAGAATTATCTCAATTTACTTAAAATACTACTCACTTTTAATACACTTTATACACCTTATTATCATGGTCATGTGGTACCTTGTATGGTACTAGTCCATAAATATCGGGTATTATAGCTCGAACCGCATTTTATCCCAAAATGTCAAACCTTGACGAAATTCATTTTCTTCGATTTGCTTACCCTCTCACCTTCACGAATTTGCTTATCACTTATTTGAAATAATATAATACTTATAACCTCAAAAATAATCTCATTTTTGAGCTTATATCAATTTACTCATGGTGTACTTTCATGTACGAAAATATGGGGTGTAACACTTGTATTTTGATAATTTCTCTGGAACTTATTCCCCCTCTTTAATGGAACCAACCCCTTAAACACGGAAGCCTTCATAGTTGATTTTCCAAGTCGATCGAATATAGAAATCTTGTTAGAAGCGGCAAATTCATTTTCCACAGTGATAGTTGCCCGCCCTTCTTATGGAGATGTGCACTAGTGACGATTGCTTGTATCCCAAACCTTCACCTGGTTGCCTCGTTGCAGCTTCTGATGGGAGCTTCCCTAACTTTGACAGCTCATTGGGGTTGTATCCAGCTTTTGCAAATAGCTTGTAAGCGTTAGGATCAAAACCTTCATATGTTCTCTTTGTAGGGAGTGCCACAATCTACAAACGATTTTGGGCCACAAGCCCTACAAGTGGCTTTGAGGACAACTTTACTGCCTCAATTCATTTTATCGAAAGAGTTAACTCCTTTAGCATGTTAGTTTGGAGATTAGATTATTCACCTTCATCTTTCTTGATTTTAGGGACATATTGGAGCACATGAGTTACTTTCTTTCCATAAGATGCAATATCCCCCCCATAAGGTTTATTTGAGTTAGGTTGTACCTCCTCAGTAACAGCTTTGGCTTTACCAGCAGTCACCTCAGCTCGTCATTCTTGCTTTTCATGACATCATCAGCTTTTAGCTCCTTCACGATACAGTTCTTCAAGTAGAACTTTGCATCGACGAAGTGTGACTCAGCCTCGATGAATAGCTCATCATCAACAACTATATTGTTCTCGACTTCACCCTCATAGTATTTTAAACATTGATGGTAGGTAGATGGAACTACTTCATTCTCATGTATCCAAGGCCTTCCAAGCAAGACGTTGTATGAAGTCTTTGCATCGATCACATGCAGCCATGCACTTGATTGCATATCTTCAATGGTGATTCCCAACCTGATAGCACCTATGGCTCTTTCCCCCCTTGGTTGAATTCTTGAATTATCACACGACTTTCCGAGAGTTCGTTCATGGGAATACCAAGTTCTTTCACAGTGCAAATTCACAAGATGTTCACTGAGGATCCTCCATCAACCAAAATTTGATTTACCTTTCATCTCGCATATAGCCAACCAAGTACAACAGGCGGTTATGAGGAGTGTCACCTAGTAGAAAGTCGTCGTTTGTGAATGTAACTTTTTCCTCATAAGCATTAACCTCTTCAGGAATGGACTCGATGAGATTTTCCGAAGATGGTGTCGATGGTAGTTCATCACTTTTTTCTTCCCCTTTGTCAGCATGGCAACAAGAGGCATCAATACCCTCATGAGAAATCTTTGTGCGGAACCAACCTGTGTCGTAACGTTTTCCTCAAAAACATTAACCTCTTCAAGAATGGAATCGATGAGCTTTTCTAAAGATGGTGCCGATGGCAGTTCATCACTATTTCCTTCCCCTTTGTTAGCATGGCAACAATAGGCATCAATACCCTCATAAGAAATCTTCGCGCATAACCAACTTGGTAAGAACTCCTCCAAGGTCACTGGATGTCGTGACTTTTGAGGATGGTGAACCTCCACTTTTTCTTTCTTCAAATGCTTAAATGGATTCCATCTCCTTGGTCTTTTCACCATCATTTTCCTTGTTGGCTGTTCTATTGATTCTTTTCGTGGGCTCCTTTTGTGGCACCTACGGCGAGTCACCAACGTCCAACCCTCATCATCATCCTAGTCGTCTACTTCGACATTGTTATTCTCCAGTAATTTTTCATCTTTGATTTCATTTAAACAGCATAGCTCATCTAGACTGAATGAGCCAAAGGTGATAGAGACTTGGTTCACACTTGCCTTCTCATCTTCAAGCACGATCTTCTTTTCACGGGCCAAGTCCATAACTTTGTCCTTGAAAACAAATCACTTCTCCAGAGGGTGGCTCATGAGTCGATGGTATTTGCAGTAATTTGGGTAATTTGTTTTACCAGCTTCATTTGGCCGCTTCATCTCTAGAAGCTCAATGAGATTTAACTCGAGGAGTTCTTCAAAAATTACTGGCACATCAGAATCCAGAAATGGGTACTCCTTCTCTTGCATTTCTTTTAGAGTCAACTTTCCACTTGGTTTATCTTGGAAAAGTGGATTTTGTACTCTGCTTCTTGCTCACCATCGTTATAAACTTCAGAGGTGATGTGTTGACATTCATAGCTTTTTTGTTTTCAGACTTGGGTGCAAACTTGATCCTTTCCTGACTTCTTGCTTGTCATTTCCTTTGCGAGGCTCATAGATAGGCAGCCTTTCGTTTGCAGCAGAGGCCATGCTTAAATCCATGTCATGGTCACGAGCCGCAAGTTCTTCAAATGTTCTAGGCTTGATACCTTGCAAGATGTAGCAGAGTTCCCAATGCATGTCTTAGATGCACATATCAACGCCAGAAGTTTCACTAAGCATGTATTTGCAGTTGAGGCTTGCATTCCTCCAGTGATTGATAAAGTCGATAACTGATTCCCCCTTCCATTGACGAGTATTTGTAAGTTCCACCATGCTCACAATTGCGCCTTGTGCTATAAAAGTGATTGAGGAACTCTTGCTCTAGTTGATCTCATCTATCAATAGATCCCGCATAGAGATATGTATACCAATAAAAAGCATTTCCTTTAGCAAGAAGACGAATAGCTTGACGAGGAAATCTCCATAAGTCCCAGCATTGTTGCATGTTTCAATGAAGTGTGCCACATGTTGCTTTGGCCTTTACAATCAAAATGTTGAAACTTTGGAGGCTGATAGCCAACAGGAATCTTCAACATATCGATCCTTGCAGTATACGGATTTGTGTATGTAACATAAGACTTGGTAGAAACTACGTACTTGATTTTAATAGTTCCTTCAATGAACTCCTTCAGTTGATCGATTGGAATCATCCCTTCAGATGAGATAGAGATAGCCTTAGCGGATGCAACTTGTCGTGGGGGAAAATTACTCTCTGGAACCTCTGTGGGCTTGACATGTGCATGTGTAGATTCTTCTTCCATCAAGATTCACACCTTATATGTTAGCTTGTCGATTCTAGCATCTTGATTTTGAATGAACTTGGTCAAGCCAACGATTGCTTCCGTCAAGTTTGCCAACCGCTCCTCCACAAATGAAGTGTTTGTCACTATGGCTTGCATAATTGTCGTGGACGATGGAGAATAACATGGATTGTCGCGCAGATTGATCTTCGATTGGCTCACGCTATGTGGTGTAAGTGGGGAGGATCCATCACTTGAAACATCATCATCTTCCTTCACAGCAGAGTACTTGGATCCGCAGAGGTCAAGCAAAGCAAGAGTTTTCTTGATCTTTTTAGAAATATCTCTTCCTCCTTTGGATGTGTTTGTTGAAGATCTTGCTCCTTTTGAGGATGAAGATTCGAAAATAGGGGTTGACGTGGACGGCACTTGGGGTGCTTATTGTCCTAACGAGCTTGCTTTGATCCTCGTAACTGGTCCAAAACTTCCTAAGGCGTAACATCGAGGATGCTTTCCATATCAGCATAGAACATGGACTTAGCAGCCTTGGTGGAAGTTGAACTGGAGTTAATTTTCTTTGAAGCCATTTCAATGTTCTTGAACTTTGGTGATTGAAAATTTGAGATGAGAGGTAAAGATTTTACCTTGGGCGTACCAGAATTTGTAGACAATAAATTGCGTCGAGAGAATAAAATCAAGACCGAAAATATTGCAACAATCATAGTATTTGATTTCAAATAATTTGAGTGTACAATCTCTATGAATCCTCTTATCCTTATTTTCAATAGTAGATAAATTCAAGGGCTCTTGAGCTTGATCTTGAATAGTGGTTGTACGAGATCTTGAATTTAACTAGCATGAACGTTGATCTGAATTCGTACTCCTTGAATCTTGATTTATTATTCGTTCTTTAGCTTGAACTTGATTTGTTCTTCGTTCCTGAACTTGAACTCGATTTCTTGAACTTGAACTTGATCTCTTGAAGCTTGAAACTTGCGGGAGGAATTTGCAGCGTTTGATCCACGAGCCCTTTTGTGCTTCTTGTTTGGTGCCTTTTCCGGGTTATGAAGACCCTATTTATAGTTGTGCTAGGGAGGAGTTACGATAAGAACAAACTCTTTCCGGCCAATCAAATTGAATTGTGACATGATCGCATTTGATTGGCCAAAACATGCCACTTGCACACGTGGCACAATTTCATTGGCCTTTTGATTTGGCTTGGCATGCCTTATCATTTTGACACGTGGCACGATCCTATTGACTCTTTCGTTTGACTTAGCGTGACATGTCATTTGACATGTGGCACCAAACTGGGACTCTAGGAGGATGATATCTTGGGCTTAATGAAGTGGCTTTAACCCAATTAAATGGGATTGTCCAATGGATTAAGACTTATTTATTTAATTCATATATATTAGACTTATTTAATAAATTCAATTATATTAGCCCATAATATTTATTTGGACCAATATATCTTGAGTTTAAAATGTAGTCCAAATTATTTAAGTTTCTTTACTCATTTATGTATATATATATATATATATATATATATATATATATATGATAAAGTATGAGTTTTACCAAAATTTCCAAAATATGTTACTGCTAAAATCGCTCTAAACACTCAAAACTCAAACGTCTACTTAGAGTTTACGACAAGCAAAGTACAAATTAAGACATTGAAGCGCAGAGAGAGATAGAGAGAGAGAACTAGCACTTTTTTTAGCAGCAAAATTGGAGGAGTAATTCCAAAAAGCCAGTACTACAAATCTGCATACCAAACTGTATGGGTCAAAATAAAATTTGAGAAATTCGACATGCGGAGGCAATTGTCATGAGCAACCTGCGAATCGAATTGAGTTTCTGGCCGAGGTCGAGCAGTGATCAATAAGACCGAGGTCGAGCAGTGATCAACAGCAAGGCCGAGGTCGAGCAATAATAAACAACAAGGCCGAGGTCGAGCAGTACATATAGAAATAACGGCTAGTTTTGCTTTAGAATATTTAAAGAGAATATTCTACTGAATATTCTCTCTAATTGTACTGTTTAGGGCTCCTTGGGATATCCCATATAAAGAGTATGAGAGAAGAATGAAAAGGGGATTTCTGGAAAAGCAAACTCTCTCTCTAGAAAAAATACAAATATCTCTCTCTAAAGAGATTAGATAATCTGTTATCCCACACTCTCCATCAGATTCGAAAAGGGTCCTAAGATTCCTAAATTTGTCTATCATTCATCTTTATCAAATGAAAGAGGATCCGCATCACTCAAAATTGGGTGAATCAACTCCTTTATTTACATTTTAGTGCCATTTAATGTTATTTAATGCATAGTCTTTTTTCATACTATTAAATCCGTCCATAATTACTGCAAGCATTTATACTCAACTATATTTTTCTATTCATGTTATCCATCTTAGATCTAAAATTAATTATCCTTAACTAGGATTTATCCTCTATCTTCTTATTTAATTATTTTAACAAAAAAGTCTCATACTTTTTTGGTCAAACAATTTGGCGCCGTTTGTGGGGATTTTCTAGTTAAAATTTTAGTTTAATCTAGATCTAAATTCAATTCTAGTTTCACTTTCCGTTCATTGTAGCATCATCTTTTCGTTACAAATGAGAACTTGAGAAATTCGTAGGCAAGCTCTTGAAATAGTTAGACCAATCAAGATCAGATCTTTGCATATATGTATGAAATATTTTACAAGTTTTTAGTAGATTATATTGTTGCTGCATGATGCTGGAAAGCATGTTGTTTATGCTAATGGAATAAGGTTGTGACTTGTGAAGATTTTGTAAAAACGAGAATTAAATTATGTTTGATACCACTATGAAAACTACGTTTTGCTGTAATAGTGGATTTGGTATGTCACGAGTGTAAATGGCTAGTGTAAGATTATGGACATTATGTATTAAGAACGTCCATAATTCCGTTGCCATGTTAATGCTAGACATCAGTTTATATATTATATATTACTCTCTCTTTTAGAGAGGGATGATAGCTTATTGTGTGACTCTTTGAAATTCTAAACTCGTCCTACATTTATGTTTATGATATGGCTTATATATCTTTTAGTTTTGTGCACCCAAGATTGGATTAAAAACACGTCGGGATCGGGACTGGGAATCGAACTCGAAGTCCCAACATGCGAAGCAATTTTCCAGTCCATAAGACGCCCAGATATGACTAACAACGAACCCGAGCACAAGGCAGTGGTTGCAAGTCTAAAGCTAGAACTCGAGTATGGAGAAAAACTAGTCGTCCTACGGTGCGACTCTCAGCTCGTTGTCAATCAAGTCACAAGGACTTTCCAAATCAAGGAACAAAGACCGCAAAAAACCAGGCCGAGATCTGCAAGCTGTTGCCCGAGTTCGATGAATGCCAGCTCGAGCAAATCCCTCGAGCAAAGAATATCAAAGTAGACAACCTTGTCAAACTGGTAGCGGCCACTAAAATCATAATCGGAGAAGGGAACGTGGTCACTCCCCCCCTTCCTACTCACTGACCGATCAAATCTAGGTAACGAACGATTTCATTTCATTTTAACTGACTGTTTTTCTAAGTGGCATAGAAGCAGGAGCATTCTCCCAGATACGCGAACATGGAATGATTGTCGTCATATAAAAAGAAATCTGAAGACGCCAAGAGACCATATAGACTGGGAATGGATTGCCAGCCCGAAAAACATGTAAATCCCTCAGATATATGTAAGCAAAGAAGAAGTGCACGAAGCTCACCCGCATTTTTGCCAAAGCGACACTGCAACAATTACACAAGTTATATTTTTCCTCGCTCGAATTAACATTCGACCTCTCTCGAATCACATTCGACCTCGCTTAAATTAACATTCGACCTCGCTTGAATCACATTTGACCTCGCCCGAATCACATTCGACCTCGATTGAATCACATTCGACCTTGATCAAATCACATTCGACATCGCTCGAATTAACATTCGACCTCAATCGAATCACATTCGACCTCACTCGAATCAACATTCAACCTCGCTCGAATTAACATTCGACCCCGCTCGAATCACATTCGACCCTGCTCGAATTAACCAACGTTCGTCCCCGCTCGAATTAACCAAACATTCGGCCCTGCTCGAATTAACCAACATTCGACCCCGCTCAAATTAACTTACATTCGACCTCGCTTGAATGAACCAACATTCGACCTCGCTCGAATTAATTAACCTTTGACCTCACTCGAATTAACCTTCGACCTCGCTCGAATTAACTCACAAGTGACCTCCTTCGAACTGATTAAGACACATTTGATAGTCCAAATGAGTTGAGTGACATTCGACCTCGCTCGAATTCAACTCTCATTCCACCTAGCTCGAACTTGATTCACAGCCAGACCTCGTTCGAGTTAAATATGGCAACGTTTGACTTCGCTCAGACTAATCAAAGACACTCGATGACATTCGAATTAACGCCTACCAACGATTCCTTTAAAACCATCAATCGAGGAAAACGTTCAAGAAAAATAAAAATAGTATCAGAAATAAGCAGCAAAAGTAGCATTCCAAATCAAAAGAAGTATCAAAAAAGGCATCTTACAAAGGCCAAATCGCCCGTCCAGATCTGAGGACGCGGATGACCTCCTCTGATGCCACCATCCTTGCCAAAGCCGCCATCCTGGCCTCGTCAGCCGTCTCCAAGTCTATCGTCTACTCGATCAACTCATCACTCGAGTCATTGGCCCTGGTCGAACTCTGCTCAAGTTCAGCCCACAGGGATACCACTTTGGCCTGAAGATCGTCACCCTCAGCTGCGATCCTCACTAGTCGACCTCCCCATTCGAATTTCTCGAACTACGATTAGTGAAGTCCGCTCACCGAGCTCGACCAAAAGACGACCTCGATAAGCGGCGAGACTAACTGTATGGGTCAAAATCAAATCAGAGAAATTTGACATGCGGCGAAAATTCATGAGCAACCTCCGAATCGAATTGAGCTATCTGGCCGAGGTCGAGCAGTGATCAATAAGACTGAGGTCGAGCAGTGATCATCAACAAGGCCGAGGTCGAGCAGTGATCAATAAGGCTGAGGTCTAGCAGTGATCATCAACAAGGCCGAGGTCGAGCAGTGATCAACAACAAGGCCGAGGTCGAGCAGTGATCAACAACAAGGCCGAGGTCGAGCAGTGATCAACAACAAGGCCGAGGTCGAGCAGTACATATAGAAGTAACGACTAGTTTTGCTTTGGAATCTTCAAAGGGAATATTCTACTGAATATTCTCTCTAATTGTACTGTGTAGGGATCCTTGGGATATCCCATATAAAAAGTATGAGAGAAGAATGAAAAGGGGATTTCTGAAAAAGCAGACTCCCTCTAGAAAAAATACAAACACATCTCTCTAAAAAGATTAGATTATCTGTGATCTCACACCCTACATCAGATCCGAAAAGGGTCGTAAGATTCTTGTATTTTTCTATCATTCATCTTTATCAAATGAAAGAAGATGTGCCTCACTCAAGATTGGGCGAATTTTCTCCTTTATTTATATTTTATTGCTATTTAATATTATTTAATGCATAGTCTTTTTTCCTACTATTAAATCCGACCATAATTAATGCCAGCATTTATATTCAACTATATTTTTTTATCCATATTATCCATCTCAGATTTAGAGTTAATTATCTTTAACTAGGATTTACCCTTTATCTTCTTATTTAATTACCTATACTTTTTTGGTCAAACACAAACCAAACCACCATATCATCTAGTCTAGTTAAAGAGTAACTAAGTCATTTAAAGAAGAAACTAAAATAAATCTAATAGTAACCTCAACATCAATACCAGATTCTTGACACGGGATGAAAGAGTGATCCTATTCTTGTGAATATGCTCTTGTGGCTCCTTAACCCGAGGCTTGGTCGACGTCATTGCTACATATGCCATCTTTGTGAGGCTGGGAAAAGAAGTTCAAAGTGATGCAATGGAGACTAAAGTTGCCAAAATCTCTCTTTAATATGTAAGTGAAGACTTATATAAATTTTTTGTAAAGATCGTTCTTAAATAGGAGAAAGACAAGTAAGTTGGAACGATGGTAACTTAAACTTCATGTAAGAAATTAAATGCAAATGAACGGAAGAAAGGGAATGAGGAACAAAAAGTCATTCGTTGTGTTTCATTATGTATCGACATTTAGTAGATGAATATGGTCCATGTATTAAATATTCAATGAATTCAAGTGAAATTATTTATTATTCAACATAACTTCTCAAATTCTCCATATTTCTATAACAACAAAGATGAATATTATATTGTTTAATATAACAATTTTATGTAGGAGGTAATATATTTATTTTTCAATGGATTTTGTATTCATTGAACTTTATAGGGTTATTTCAATCTTTCAATTTTCGACTTGAGGCTTCACGCTTATAATATAGTAGGATATTTATCTATATATATATATATATATATAAATTGAGAGACATTAGCCTGGATATGTGGAAGCCTCGTTGAACAGGAAGTGATTTTATCTTCTTTTTTTACAATTAATATGCTTCTCCCTTTGACTTTTACCATGAAAAATCCAATAGCCGTCGTATTTGTACCAGAAAGACATAATGTTTAAAATTAACGCTCATGCACTCAATGCATTCAATTTGCTAATAGTCCTTTGATTTCCCTAGAAGACGTAACTTTTCACAAAGTAACGGCCATACGAAATACTGCATAGTTACTAAGTCTACGAACAATGGTCTGGATACCAAATTTTTGGCAAAGGTTTGGCTCATTTTATTTGTTGCTTTTTGGTCTATGAACAATGGTCTTTGACTCATTTTATTTGTTACCAAACCACGAAACCCAGTCGTAGATCGAGCCCTGGAAGTCATCTCGCTTTTTTCGTCATCACTAAGTTATGATTCTGCAGTCTGCATGAACCATGAAGCATGAAATTTTATACTTTAGTACTTCAAAAACCAAATATGAAAGCCCAGGACTCGATCTATTTGTTACCACTGAGGCTCTGGATCCCAGAGAAGAATGACAAGATCAATGTACTTTGTATGTAAAGGGAGAAGATATTGTGCAGGTATGTTTTATAAAATATCGTTTTCCAATCCATTTTGATATAGACAATGATGAAGTTAAGCATTTGATATTGCACTGCCTTTCCGTAACATTAAGCAATCAGCAATAATTCTAAAATCTTAGTAAATAGTATTTCTCTTACAAAATCAGTGGATCTAACTTATTCTAATTTTATACTTTGTCGAGTAGGTGGTAATAGGGGTTTTGGATTAAAAAATAACAATAATAATGTAAGTTGTATACGGTTAAAATCGGGCCTATTCGATTTTACTGTTTATCGGGACTGGTAATTTGCATCGGAGGATAGCTTCATAACGGAACGGACCAAGACACGAGGGTAAGATACCAAGTGCGGAATTGAGGTACCTGTCATGATCGAGGCTAGTAGCAATCCGAGCCGAACGAGACAGACATCGAGAATGATCGGAGATAGCACAATAATGAAAATGCGAGATATCCGTGATTGGTCGAAGATCATGGCGTGAATCTCGTAACAGATCAAATAAAAAACGGTTAATCAGCTAGTCATGAGATTTCCTTTTGTAATTAGAATTATACCATAAGTAGAATTTATCTACTATATAAAGGGGAGTTCTAATCATTTGTAGGACATTATGATTCATAGAGATAAAAGCAATGCAATTCTTTCTTTCTCGCTTGCATTATTGTTCATCAGAATTGTGAGCACGTGATTTTTTACCTACCATATATTCCTACAAAATTCAATAAATTATTTAGTTTTATAAATTTTATTTGAATTTCAGTGTTATTCGTGAATTAATTTTTGAATTGCATAACCATAATTTATCTTTTAATATTAATGAATAGTTTGAGGTTACATGACCTCAATCATTTGGAAAATTACAAAATTACACCTCAAAATTGCGAGTGTTAATTTCACCTTTCAATCCACCATTAATTGGACAAAAATTAGACTTAGAATTAATTAGCATATCATTTGCGATTAATTGAAGTAAATAACAACAAAATGTTGATACAATATAGTTTTAATAATTAATTGCTTGATTTAATCGTTTTCCCAAACAAAACTGTGAAATTTATTCTTTAAATGATATGAGTGTTAAGTTAAATGGTGTCACTTTTAATCAATTCAACAATTAGTTTATAACTAGACAAAAAAAATCAAAATTAGTTGTTACGTTTTTAGTTTTAATTAGAATTAGTATTAATTAAATTAAGTAATTTTAATTAAGCCTAAGTTATTAAAAATCGGACCTGGGCTAATGTGCCCATGCCCAAAAATGAGTCTCTACAAGCACCCATTACACCCAGCCCAAATCAACCAACCCGTCCGGCCCTAGCCCTGTCCAAAACGACCTCGTTTAGGTTATGGCAAATCCCAGCCGTTGATCTCTTTTGATCTAACGGCTGGGAACCCCTCCTTCCCCCCACTATAAAATTGTTCCTAACACCCCCTACCCCATCACTCACCAAAGTCTAACACCCCCTCATCTTTCCTCCGTCTCTATTCTCTCTAGAGCCCAAATCCTAGCCGCCATGCTCCGCCGACCGGAAATCGCCTCTGGCGGCGGAGCTTCACCCAACTCGGACCAAATCTTCACCAGACACTCTCCTCCTCCTCCTCCTCCTCCTCCTCCTCCTCCTCCTTCTCCTCAGTCACCTCCCGTCATTGATTCCACCAAAATCCCACCCAAAATCATCTGATTTTAGATCTAAGAAATTTGAAACCCTAGGATCCCACAGCCGGCCAATTTAAAGACAACCAACAGCTCAAACCTTCATGAGTCAATTGCTCTTGACGAGAGCAATTGATTCATGAGGGTTTGACTCATTTCCGAACCCTGCCGGAGTCCGGCCAAGGTCCGGTGACCTCCCATTTTCCGGCCAAACCTTTTTTCTACGGGTATTCTTCTTCTTTCTTTGCTTTTCTATGAAATATTGAAACAGAAACCATGTTAAATCCTGTTCTTTTTAATTTCTGTTTATGTTAGGTTGTCTTCATTATTTCGAGTATTTGTTGTTTCTCCTTGTTCCTAATTTTGATTATATGTTATTTTCTGTATTTGATCAAATAAAAAAGCTAAACTGTTTTGGTTGATTTATCGTTTGGTTGCATTAATTTATTCTGTCCATAAACTCTTCTTCTCTTTGCTGTTTTGGTATGCCATTGACACATGAAACCATGTTAGGTATTGTAGTCCTGTTTGTGTCTCCTTTTTCTTAATAATCTGTCTCTAATGGTTTGCTATCACTAGGTTTAGATCCTGTTCCTTTGTCATTACTTCATGTTAATCGGTTCTTAAATTCTGTAACAAACCCATTTGATCAATTAGTAATTAGGTTCCGATTGGATGAAAAGTTAGGGTTATCATTCAGATGATTGTCTCCTTTGATTCATGCTTGTTTTTATTCGATTATAAGTGTTAAATTAGGAGTCTATAGCCTTACTAGTTCATGGCCGCTTCACTGATTAATGGTTTCATGATTGACTTAGTTGATTAATTGCTCAATTAATTAGGGAATTAGTTAATTTTGAACAAGTGCAGGGTCATCAATCAATTTAGTTTAATCCTACAAGGCTGCCTTAATCAGACACTTTGCTTAATTGATTAACCTAGGTCGGTAACCTTTAAATAATTAACTAAGTCCTAAAATCTATTTAGTATAGGATTACTTGATTGAAGTAAATCAATTAACCTAAGCCTAAGAAACTAAACTACTTAACCTAATCCTAGTTGAGAATAACTAGTAGTTAACAATAGTAAGCTAACTAGAGTTAATTAACTAGAACTAAACCCAAGCAAGTAACCCTGCTTACCTAATGGTAATTACATGAACTTTAAGGGGTACAATAGGTAATGTAGACTTAGGAAATCAGATTTTTAAAGGTAAATGTGTCTTTTAATAGGTAAGAATGTTCTAGAATAGGGGCAACTGTCCCAAAGATAAGGTTGACAGCTGCCCTATGTACTATTTTCAGCCTTTTGGATTAAGAATATTCCAAAGGATATCCCATTCCCAAATATCCTATAAGTAGACCCCCTCCCTTTAGTCTAAAAAAAAGAACTTTTTGGACAATCAGAAAAGAAAAACACTCTCTTCTAGCTGCTGAAACATATATGAAAATACAGAACAATCAGAATAGTTGCATTCATAAACAAAAATCAGAAATATATATTACTGAAAAAATTTGGTTTCATTCAAGAATCATCAAGGTTCTTGTGGTTGTTCTCAGCTTTGGTCCTTGGTTAGTAGTCTGATTTTGAAGTTTCTTGTCTAAATATTCGAGTTCTGGGATGTTCATCCTATTGGTTGTTACTGGGTTTGGGTTGTTCTACTCTTGTTGTTGCTGAATCTTTCTCCTCTTTGCTGCTTTGCTGACTACCTGGCCTTTATTTGGTCAGGATTTTTGTTCACTTTTTCTCTTTAAAAGGTATGAACAATGAACTTTAAATAAAGTTATTAAATTCAGAATTTATGCTGAAATGTTTGATTCATGTTGTGTTTTTGAGATTATGTAAAGTTGAATCTTCTTCTCCTTTATTCTTAGTATAAAAATTTGAAATAAGGCTGTTAGTATGCTGATAAGGAATCTGAAGGAATATTGTATATGAACTATCTGAATTATTTTGTTTTAGCTTTTGTTTAAATTCTATTGGTTTCAGAACTTATTAAGTTTTGTATGGTGTTGTTTTGTGTTTGCCTCAGTTTTACTGAGATAATTAACACTAGGGTAGATGAGTTTGACCTTCCGATGGTCAAATTCACCCCACAATAGTGCATAAACAGTAGCATGTCCCTGAAGTTACCTCTGTTAGGGTATAAAATAAGTAGTCAAAAGGCCTCCTAGATTAAGGAATCTGAATCTCTTAAAATGATCAGATTCTGTCTCTATAAAAGCCTAAAAAGTCAAAATTATGGTATAATTGTCAAGAGGAACAAAAAATGAGATCTATGGAGCTGAATCTGATCCTTTTTATGGCAAGATTTAGTCCGTAAAAGGTCTGAATATGCTTTGTTCTTCTAAGAGCGTCATTAAGGATTGAATCTAACCTCCTTCATGATTAGATTCATCTTTTGACAATACTCAAAGGTATATCCTCAACACTGTCCAAATAGTAAAGTGTTGGACTTATAATCTTAGATTAATGATAAAATATGCTCTTATTTGTGTTCCTTGTTCATTGAAGAGACTCAATAAGCAGGTCTCCATATGGCTTTAGATTTAGGTTAATGTTGGCATTATGGGATTAAAATCTGACACATTCATGGTCAGGTTTACACCAAGAGAATGCATAAATAATTCTGTTTTGTTAGCGTAGCTTTGCATAACATTATCAGGTTTAAACTTGACCTCCTTCCATGGTCCTGTTTGGTCTGGTGGGTGCTCAACACTTAATTATATTGTGTGTTCTATAGATTACAAAAAGAGGACTACAAATGTATAGTACGAAGAATCCAGATGTGGAGCAGCTATTTAGGATTTCCATTTTTAGTTTTTCTTTGATATTCATAAAATATGTATTTTACAGAAGCTGTGTTTTTGTTTCAGAAAAACTGTAATTCATTCATTTATGCATTTTGGAATCTTGTAATTTAAGGGACTGGACTGTATATTCATTTTTTAGCCTTTCAGTTGATAGTGTTCAAACTAAATTTTGAGGTGATTTTCGTGGAACTTTGAATCTGTTTTGCTCTAAAAAGTAGTTCAAGGATAAAAATAGATGTTTTAATCGAAAAAAGGAGTTGGTATTCAAATCACTCCACATGAAACCTTTCGTAAACATTTATTGGATTTTCAGAAGTGGTTATTTCAAAATTCAGTTGTTTCAATATAAGTGGATTTAGTAGATTATTTTTGGTTCATGTCGTATCCTGTTAAATTTTCTGAAATCGATGTATGAACACTTTTGGACCTTGAAGCATGTGATTAGGCTATCTAAAATTGACAAGAACTGTTAATTTAGAATTGGTAAAACTGCATGTGCTATGTTCTTCGTTAGAAATTACAAAGTTTCAGAAAAATAAAGTAATTTTAGCTTACCAATTTGAAGCGAGACCAGTAAATAATGTATCTATGTGTCTATAATTCTTATAGGTGTATGTATATCTACACGAATGAGGTGCATCTTGATTAACACATTTTCTTTCATTTACCAAACTAGAAAGTGAAGACCTTTAAGATTTGCTTAAGAATTGAATTTTCTAACTAGTAGTCTTCTTACAAAAATAGCCAAACTAGGATGACCTAAAGTGATTAATTAGGGCTAAAATATGGCCATAGCCCGAAATATGTTGTCTTTTAGGCTAATGAATTTTACTTTTTAGGCAACCCCCTAGGTAGAAAGATACCTTTAGTCTGAAATTTGGTAAATAATAAAGTATTATCTCAAATTACCATCGGGAGTTGCAAATCGTGCCCCCCACCCTCAACTCCAAACAATAAATAAAAACGCACATAGTAATCACGGGCGCATTTCATGTGACGTATTTTCCGTGTGTTCAAAAAATAAAAAACAAGTGCATGCCATCGTGACTTGTCTAAGATAAATCCATAAACGTCCTAATCGATATTAAAGCTAAAACACTCCTTTAAATAGAAAACATAAAGAATAATCAAACATCGCCTCAAATAGGCACTATGAAACCGTCACGACCATAGTCTTGAATATGTAATCTACACTCGGGTGCGACAACTCATGTCCCCGTCTTCAACTTCAAACTATATTAAAATCATGTGTTGCAATTGCGGGTGCATTTCATGTGGCGTAATTGTAACATGTCCAAAAGCATAACAAGTGCACGTTCTCGTGATTTGTTTTCAAGATAAATCCATACTTATCAAAAGCGGCTAAATTTCAAAGAGTTTAAATCTACAATAGGCTAAAACACGTAAATAATTAGATAATTTAGGCCAAATATTAATAGTTAAGCGACCGTGCTAGAACCATGGAACTCGGGAATGCCTAACACCTTCTCCCGGGTTAACAAAATTCCTTACTTGGATTTCTGGTCGCAGACAACTTAAAACAGAGTCAAAATTTCCTCGGTTTGGGATTTTAAAATAAAACGGTGTTCCGGATCATCGTAAAAAATCCGGGTGGCGACTCTGAAAAAAACAAAAAAAAAATCCCAAAATCGAATAATGTCACTTTAATTGGAAAAACTCCCTTATTACCCTTCATTAATCAGGGGTAGTGAAAAGGAGGTGTGACAGCTCTGGCGACTCCGCTGGGGACCGAACCCAGAATCTCTGGTTCTGAGTTCAAGAATTCGAGCTTATATAACTGCTATGTTTTGGCTTTCCTTATCTGATTTTACGTGTTTAAATCTGACGTGCTAATTTCCATATTTACCACTTTGATATTTATCTGAATTGCATATAAACTGTGCCGAAACCCTTCTTCTCTCTGAGTCTTCTAAATCATCTGGGAAGTGTGCACTTCGTGTGACTTCTTTTCTATTAGAGTCATCCAAATTTTAGAACAAGGTGCGAACAAGTTGCAAAGCCGGTGAAGCTTCTGTATTCCCGGTGCGCTGCCCTGACCTCGGCTCGAGTTGTCGGCTCGGGTAAGCCTTGTCTAGAAATAAACTCCAGGATATAAACCTAGTATAACATAGCGTCATGCCGGATCCCTAGTAGGAACGCTTATTTGCATCATGTGCATTTGATTAGGGGACTCAACACAGGGGTTGGGTCCGTCTAGGACAGGTGTACCCGAAATAAAAGACTATCCTGATGCATCTTACCTGCTACGTATGCATTTATTTGTTTCAGCTTGTGTGTTGACCGGCTAAAAATAAAAACAAACAGAAAAACCAAGAGTGAGGTATAATAGAAAATTCACCTTGTTTTTGAAAATCCCCGTATTTGAAATATCCCGAAACTCTGCCAAAATTTTTCTGAAAATAAAGAAGGAAAATAATATTCCAAAACAAAGTAAGTAGATATATATTTTTAATCAGTCAAGATTTTTCCGAACTACGCCTTGTTTGATTCTCACCGGTGTGGGATACGTAGGCAACCCTTATCGGGTCCAACCTTATTTTCTTCAAAAGATATGGTCCTAAATAAAATTAGGTGACGCCATCCTTGCATAAACAACCAAGTTGCCCAAACGGGGCGCCGGAAGGCTATTTTTGCAAATATAGCCACCTATGGTCTTTCCAAATTTTGACCCAATTAGCGAGCATAGCCCTAAAAACTTCCTACCCGAAGTATTGAAGGGCCGTATTTGCAAAGATGGTGCCTCTTCTTTATTACAAAACTTTTTTTTCGCATTCGGTAAAACTTTTTTGTGGTTTTTAATCAAAACAAATGTGCAGGATGAATACAGTTGAAAACATTCCCTTTAAAGCCGTCGAGGAAATCCCTTTGAGACTCTATATGTGGTGGAGCGACTTGGGAGAAGTTAGTAGAAAGTCTGCTGTGAAATCTTTAGGCGGACTTACTGGTCTTCTAAAAATCAAGCCAAGGTTGTACATCGTCGAAGCTCTAGTATCGTTTTGGGATCTCGCCCACAACGTGTTCCACTTTTCATACTTTGAGTTGACACCCACGCTAGAGTAAATAGCGGGGTATGCTGGTCTCAATGAGAATCTTAGAAGTCGGTATCCGGTTGCACCCAGGGCGGTAACTTCACATAAGTTCTTGGATCTTTTGAACATTAGTCGGGACGTCCAGGACCCACACCTATCCGAAGGGTTTTGCACTTTCTATTTTCTGTATAAACGTTATGGAGATCCTCGGGGCTATGAAGCTGATAACACCGGTCTAACTCACAAAGACCAGGCTAAATGGGAAGCCCGTGGGGGTTAGCTTTCGTGGTAGCATTCCTGGGCACCTTAATCTGCCCAAGGAGTGACGGACTCATAGATATCGTACTGGTAGGGATGGCGGATTTCATGATAAAAAAGTCCAATGGCACCCTTATACCATTGGTTTTAGTTGAGATTTACCGCGCCTTGACGATTTGCCAGTCTGGAGGTAAATTCTTTGAAGGGTGCAATCTGCTCCTACAAATTTGGATGATCGAGCACCTCTGTCACCGCCCAGGCTACATGAACTACGGCTTAACCGATTTGAATTGTATCGAATAACATGGTACTCGGGTAGAGGGCCACAAATTTCCTAAGGGAACAGAGGCCTGGCACTCACATTTGAGTTCTTTGACTGACGACCGAATCGAGTGGACATTAGGCTGGCTCCCTGTCGGCGAGGTTATCAATATGTCTGCTGAGGTATGCTATCTTTTGTTAATGGGTCTGCGAAGCATTCAGCCATATGCCCCGCACCGGGTCTTACGGCAGTTGGGAAGACAACAGGGTGTTCCACATGATGAGGACTTAAGCCAACAAGCCATTGAGTTATGTCCGAGAGTTGCATTTCCTGAAGGCAGGGTCCGTCAAATCTTGAACGAGTGCAGATTTTTAGAACCTCAGACTCGGGTAAGGCACTTCTTGGTATGGCAGAAGAGGCAGAGAGCACCAAGAACCAGAGCGACCTGCGAAAAGACCTCACGTACAACATTTTACTGAGCAGACACAAGAACACTAGGTTTGGTTAGAGAAGGAAAACAACTATCGGGCTACAATAAGTAAACTGGAGGCCTAGATCAGGGATCTCAAATATGAAAACACTTTACAAACTGCTGCGGCCGAAGGGGAAAGAAACCGTTTGAACGAAGAAAATGAGGCCCTCCAGGCTCAGATCCAGAAAATGAGGATAGCCATTAAAAACCCTAAGAGAAGCAGAGCCGGCGAAAGACTTATCACCAGCCTCAGGAAAAGTTGTGTAGCTATGGTGATGACCTGGACAGAGCCGAAGAGGATTTGACCCAAGTGCGAGCAAAATTTGCAAAGAATGCAGAAGAAAGAGCAGAATTCGTGCAAAAAATGAAAAGAAAGCATGACCAAGAAATTATGGGCTTAAAAGAAAGGATGGCCACCTTTGAAAATGAAATGGCCAAGCAAGCAAAAAGATTTAAGGCAGAAAGGGAACAGTGCTACACCATGATAGCTCAGTTGGAAGAAGAATTGCAACAATGGCAAGAACAGAGTCACGAAGACGCCCAGGTTTTAGAGGCAAGATCCCAGCAGATCGGGCGTCTACTACAGGAAAAAGGTGTCATCATGCAAAGAGTCTGAGATATAGCCAATTACATTGTCACCAAATGCCAGGAATGCGAAGATATGACTCGGACCACCTTCTTCTCAGCGGTAATGATCTTCATCCACAAGATAATGGATGACCTATGCCGCCTCCAGCAAGATATGGTACGTAGGTCCGTGGCAAGGCCGAATGATGCCCTGCAAGCCTGGGGCATTGGAAGCACTTTTATACTCTTGATGTCTTCTCGAGTCTGTATTTTGTTTTCCTGTTACAGTCTTGTCTAAGTCCACTGTAGTTTTTACATTTTCAAGAAAAGTATGTATGAGTCTGTTTTGTAATTTCCAAAAGTGGGCTAAATCTTTTTTGTAATCGGAAGTATTTTTTTTCTAATGAATGAAAGTTTTAGAAAAATGTTATTTCCCTCAGATTTATCCCTTGAACTACGTAATGATATGATTCACGTGGTGCCGTGATACGTAGGCAATCCACATAGGATTCGATCATAACCTTAAGAAAGGAAACCGAGTAAGGAATAAAGGAGCGGAAAATAATAACAAAAAGAAGGACAAGAGTGATAAAAAAGAGAAAATTTCAAAACCAAGAAATAAAGCCGGGATGAAATACACAACTATTGCAAAACATATATTGCCTAGGTGCATTGCATACCCCAAACATGCGACTCCCTATGTGATAAATGTTTCAACCTAACGTTTTGTTGGTTCAATCTTAAAGGTGTTTTTAGGTGGTTGGTTTTGCGGTAACCTGGCTTCCCATCCTTACTTCACTAGATCAAAAGGGAGCATAGAAATGACATCCGAATGTCATTTATCAATCGTCAACTCTTCCGTGGAAGACCTGAATCCAGCCATCCCAACATCTGAGTCAGCAACAGCTGAAAAGAACAGGACTCTGGTTGCCGCATGATGGAAATGTGGGACGCATGGTCTAATGGTAGGAAACCGCCCAGTACCATCCCGGGTTTCCCAGAGATAGTTCCTCGGGCAGGCGGGACATCCAACATCCCCATAAGTTACCCAGCCACGCCGTTTGGATATCCAACTATGTCGGCTCACTTTTCCGAAAGGCCTTCTGAGGTTCGCCCCCAGGCCCTGTTTTTCGGTGTGTCTTCCAAAATCTTCACTGCACCACCAATCTCTGCCATGGCTCCACCGAATATCTCTGGGACAAGCTTCAAGCCACCAGAAATCACATTCTAAACACCATCCGTCCATATGGATACCACTCATGTTACTCCCAATGCATACCCCCAATAACCTCAGTCTGGGGTCACTTTGGGACAAGATAAGAAAAGCCCCGAGCACGAAGAAATGGCTCGAAAAATGAAGAGTATTGAGCAGAGCCTCAAGAATATATAGGGGCTGAGCAGGCAGAAAAGCATCTCCTATGCAGACTTGTGCATGTTCCTGCACGTCCACTTGCCTCTTAGGTTTAAAACCCCCCAAGTTCGAAAAATATGACGGACATGGGGACCCCATAGCTCATCTGAAAAGGTATTGCAACCAGCTCCGGGGAGCAGGTGGGAAAGAGGAACTTCTCATGGCATATTCCGGAGAAATCTTGACAGGTATTGCATCAGAATGGTACATGGACCAGGATATATCCTGTTGGCACATATGGGATGACCTGGCATGGGACTTTGTTCAGCAATTCCAATACAACATGGACATCTCTCCCGATAGGAACTCTCTATCCAATCTCAAAAAGAAATCCTCAGAAAGTTTCAGAGAGTACGCCATTAAGTGGCGCGAGCAGGCCTCCAAGGTCAAACCTCCGATGGATGAGGTTGAAATGGTCAGTGTCTTTCTACAAGCACAGGAAGCTGATTACTTCCAAAAATATGATGTCCGCCATGGGCAAACCATTTGCGGAAGCAATCAAAATTGGATAAATGGTTGAGAATGGTCTAAAAACCGGTCGTATCCTGATCCAATCTGCCATAAGAGCAACTTCTCAGGCCATCCAAAGCGGATCTGGGAGTGCAGCCAACAGAAAGAAGAAAGAAGAAAGAAGAAGGGGCTATGATGGTTTCCAATATCAGGAAGTCTCGACAATACCCACGTCCATTTCCCAAAGCTTCCCAACATTACTATCCTCACCAAGACGTAGCTTATGCTACGCTCCCTTTTCCCTATGCGGTAATGAACGCCTCAGCCGCATGCCAGGCTGCAACAATAATACAACCAGAACAGAGCTCCACCCCAAGAAATAAACATCGTCCCCCAACTCCATATAATCCACGCCCTCCTCAATACAACTACCGTACAATGCCTATCCCCGTGAACCACCAAGGAGACTTACTTTCACTCACATCGACAAGTCATATTCCAGCCTCTTCCCAAAGTTAGTCCAGATGGGACTCCTGCAGCCCGTGCCTCCGAACGGGCAGAATCCTCAATCACCATCATATAGACGGGGTACCAATTGTGCCTACCATTCTAGAGCAGAAGGGCACGACACACAGGATTGCTGGACCCTCAAACGGGATGTAGAAAGACTTATAGAACAAAAGAAAGTGGTGCTAAGGGATGAAGAGACTCCCAATGTAACGAACAATCCGTTGCCCACTCACAATAATGGGCCCGCATTGGCATGATTTGCGAAGACCAGGATTTTGATCCAGCTTTAAAATCTATCATCGCCATTGCAGATGTGGAGAAAAAGCCCAAGGCGGCACCCAAACTAGTCAAAGAAATGAAGAAGATTAACCCCGTCCCCCTGGCCACAGGGAAGGCTGAAGCCAAGACAAATATGGGACCCTTTAAAGACATTGTTCTTTAAGTCCCCAAGGCACCCAGGAAGGAACAAAGTATGTTAAGTCCTCCCAGAAGGTTACAATTCAACAAAGTAATGATGAATGGCCCAAAAATGTACGTGCCAAAGGGGACGTATGTGGCGCGGGGGCAAATAATTTCACCAAGGCTGAATGAGCCCGAGGTTATTAGCCGCGCATTGGAAACTCCCGTGAAGAATACTACTGTCGTCCCCTGGAATTACAACAAGACGGTGGTGACGTACAAAGGAAAAGAAATTACCGGGGAAACGAGTGAGATAAACTCATTAGAGAAATACCTCAACTTGGAAGAACTGAACAAAATCAAGCAGAAACGCTTTCCGCCTAAGAAGCCGATCAATGCCGGAGAGGTAGAAGATTTTTTAAAAATATGAAAACCTCTGAATACGCCATAATTGAACAGCACAGAAAGTCCCCCACTCAGGTCTCACTTCTATCCTTGTTGATAAGTTCAAACAAGCATCAGAAAATCCTGATCAAAACACTTAATGAAGCATATGTTCCGGCCGAGACCACAGTTGAGCAAATGGAAAGAATGGTGGAATAATTTTTCGAAATCAACCGGATCTCATTTAGCAAAAATGACTTGCCCCCAGAAGGGGCTGCCCACAACAAAGCTCTCCACCTAACTGTTAAATGTGAAGGGTACTATGTGAAAAGAGTTATGATGGACGGCAGATCTGGGGTTGATATTTACCCTCTCTCGACCCTACAAAGAATGGAGATCGGGACTGAGAGAATTAGGCCCAACAATGTGTGCGTCCGCGCATTCGATGGAATCAAGAGAGACACAATCGGGGAGATTGATTTGGTCTTGACAATCAGCCCTGTAGATTTTGAAGTGACATTCCAGGTCATGGATATGGATACTGCCTACAATTATATCCTAGGAAGGCCTTGGATCCATGCAGCGGGGGCAGTGCCAACTAGTCTCCACCAGATGATTAAGTTCGAGTATGAAGACCAGGAAATTGTGGTCCATGGAGAGGACGAGCAATCTATTTACAGGGACCCATCAGTCCCATGCCTGGAAGCAAGAGAAGGCAGTGAGTACATAGTCTACCAGGCTTTCGAGATTGTGGTTGCGGACCAATATGAGGAAGGAATCCCGTGCCCTCAACCCTTCCTATCAAACATATCAATTATGGTCTCTAGCGACATGATTAAACATGGGTACACACCTGGAAAAGGGCTCGGGGTGTCCTTGCAAGGCTTTAAAGAACCTATCACCTTGCCTACCAGTAAGAAGTTCTTCGGCATAGGGTTTAAAGCTACTCCCGATGATGAACAATGGGCTGACCAACGTAAGAAAAATGGTTGGGTATTGCCTCAGCCAATCCCGCACACCACCGAATCATTCGTCAAGCCAAAATACGTAGAGGAATAGGAGGAGGCTTTCACGGCCAAAGAAATTTAAGAAATATGCGGAGCAATGAGGCAGATTTTGTATGAGGCTCATATGGTCCAACCAGGAGAAGACTCCAGCACTGCTAAAGTGCAGTATATGGGGCCCGACGCCAAGCTCCAAAATTAGAAAGCTACTCCATTCCCCGTCAGGCGGGAGTCCCGGTAGTTCAGCTTTTGCCATGTTTTCTGCACCATGGGTTATTTCAGGGTGTAACTCAAGTGTTTTTAATTTCTTGCCTTTTGAATTACGATGTAAACCCTCCTATTTTCAAATTCAATGAAATGAAATCAAAATTTTATCGTCTATTATTCTTTCTGATTTTTGTTTATTTTTCTTATTTTTCAGTCCTAATAATGCGGCCTTAAGAAACATGACATGCTTGCGGACTTCATGCTTTGATCTTAATGCACTGTGTAACCTCGAAATAATGAATCAAGAACCGGAATATGATGAAGAAGAGGCTTTTAGGGAAATAAATCGAGAATTGGAAAAATTCGAGAATAAGCCTAAGCCAAACTTAAACGAAACAGAACCCGTTAACTTGGGTAATGCAGAGGAGGTTCGAGAAACCATAATAAGCGTCCATACGGATGAAAGAACTAGGGACGCTTTGATTCAACTCCTATTTGAATTCAAAGACGTGTTTGCTTAGTCCTATGACGACATGCCCAGACTAAGTGTGGACTTGGTGGTACCCAAATTGCATACGTACCCCGGTTATCCACCTGTCCAACAAAAGTAGAGGAAATTTAAAATAGACATGAGTGAAGAAATCAAAGAAGCGGTCGCTAAACAACTTAAAGCTGGAGTAATCCGAGTGGTCCAATACACCACCTGGATGGCCAATGTGGTTCCGGTACCTAAGAAGGACGGAAAGGTCCGAGTATGTGTCGACTACCGAGATATAATAAAGCGAGTCCCAAAGATAACTTTCTACTGCCAAACATACATATCCTAGTTGACAATTGTGCCAAACATGAGGTACAGTCTTTTGTCGATTACTATGCCGGATATCACCAGATGTTGATGGATGAAGAGGATACGGAAAAGACAGCCTTCACTACACCCTGGGGAACCTACTGCTACCGATTCGTGCCATTTGGTTTGAAGAATGCTGGGGAAACTTATATGAGGGCCATGACCGCCATATTCCACGACATGATGCCTCAGGAGATTGAGGTGTACGTGGATGATGTGATCATTAAATCCAGGACGCAAGGTGACCATGTGCAGCATTTGAGGAAACTCTTCAAATGCCTGCGTAAATATGATCTGAAATTAAACCCAGCCAAGTGTGCTTTTGGAGTTCCATCCGAAAAATTACTGGGGTTTATAATCAGTCGACGGGGCATCAAGCTGGACCCGACAAAGATAAAATCTATTCGGGATATCCCACCCCCAAGAACCAAGAAGGAGGTCATGAGTCTGCTGGGTAGGTTGAATTACATCAGCAGGTTCATCGCTAAGTTGACATCCACATATGAGCCTATATTCAAGTACAGACGAATGCCAGGACGCTTTCGATAAGATCGAAGAATATCTGTCGAATCCGCCAGTGCTAGTACCCCCGGAACCAGGGAGACCTTTGTTCTTATACCTGACGGTATTGGAAAATTCCTTTGGGTGTGTTCTCGGGCAACATGACATAACCAGGAAGAAAGAGCAGGCCATATATTACTTGAGCAAGAAGTTCACAAGCTACGAAGCCAAGCATACACTGTTGGAAAGAACTTGCTGCACTCTAACTTGGATTGCTCAGAAGCCCCGACATTATTTGTTGTCTTATACCACCTACCTCATCACTAGGTTGGATCCTTTGAAGTACATACTCCAAAATCCAATGCCCACCGGGAGATTAGCAAAATGGAAAATCTTGCTCACAAAATTCGACATTGTCTATGTCACCCGCACGGCCATGAAAGCTCAAGCATTGGCCGATCGTCTAGCTGAGAATCCGGTTTATGATGAATACCAACGTTTGAGAACTTATTTTCCGGACGAGGAATTCAGTTCCGTCGAAGTAATCTCAGAAGGAACTGACACCTAGAAAATATTCTTCGACGGAGCAGCCAATGCAAAAGGTATTGGGATAGGGGCAATCTTGATTTCGCCCACATGACAACACTATCCCGCACAACCCGCCTCTGTTTCTTCTGTAAAACAATATTGCTAAATATGAAGCTTGTATAATGGGCATGAACATGGCCATTCACATGGATGTAGAAGAATTATTGATCATGGGGGATTCCGACTTGATCATCAAACATGCTCAGGGAGAGTGGGAAACTCGAGATGTTAAGCTCCTTCTCTACAGACAACATGTGGATGATCTTAGCCAGCGATTCAAAGCTGTCGAGTTCAGATACATTCCTTGGTGCCACAACGAGTTAGCTGATACGCTGGCTACCCTAGCTGCAATGCTACCATATCCGGGTAATGTTCACATCGACCCGTTGGAAATCCAAATCAAGGAAAGGCATGGTTATTGCAACACAGTCAAAGTAGAACCCGATGTCAGACCATGGTATCATGATATCAAAAGATTCCTGAAGACAAAAGAATATCCAGAGCAGGCCAACGGAGACCAAAAGAGAACCATCTAAAGGCTCGCCAGCAGTTTCTTCCTAAGTGGGGAAGTACTATATAAAAGGACTCCCGATCTAAATCTATTAAGATGTGTAGACACCAAATAAGCTAAAAGGATTATGAGCGAGGTGCATTCAGGAGTATGCGGTCCCCACATGAACGGGTACGTCCTCGCAAAGAAAATCTTGCGGGTTGAATATTATTGGATGACCATGGAGAAAGGTTATTTTGGTTTCGTCCGGAAGTGCCATAAGTGTCAAATACATGGCGACTTGATCCATGCACCACCATCAGAACGACATCCTATGTCAGCACCCTGTCCGTTTGTTGCCTGGGGAATGGATGTCATTGGGCCAATCGAGCCAAGGGCCTCAAACGGGCACATAATCATCTTGGTTGCTATCGACTATTTCAGAAAATGGGTCGAGGCAGTCATGTTCAAAGCTGTCACTAAGAAAGTGGTGGTGGAATTCGTGCATTCTAATATCATCTGTCGTTTTGGTATCCTAAAAAACTATCATTACCGACAATGCCGTGAATCTGAACAGTAACTTGATGAGGGAGGTATGTGAACAGTTCCAGATCACACACCGCAACTCCACCCCTTACCGGCCCAAAGCCAATGGCGCCGTTGAAGCAGCAAACAAAAACATCAAGAAAATTCTCAGGAAAATGATTCAAACATCCAGGCAATGGCACGAGAAGCTGCCTTTTGCATTGTTGGGATATCGCATGACCGTACGCACATCGATTGGGTCTACTCCTTACCTATTGGTTTATGGCACTGAAGCCGTAATACCCGCAGAAGTTGAAATTCCTTCCCTTCGGATTATTGTCGAAGCAGAAATTGAGGACGATGAGTGGGTCAAAACTCGACTGGAACAATTAACTCTGATTGATGAGAAAAGGATGGCTGCAGTGTGCCACGGGCAGTTGTACCAACAAATAATGTCCCGCGCTTACAACAAGAAAGTGCGATCTAGGAACTTCGAAGTGGGGCAACTTATCTTAAGACGTATCCTCCCGCACCACGAAGAGGTGAAAGGAAAATTTGCCCCGAATTAGAAAGGTCCATACATCATAAGGAAATTGCTACCAAAAGGAGCGTTATACTTGGGGGACATCGAAGGAAATGACCCCGAAACGACTGTCAATGCAGATGCAATCAAAAGGTACTACATTTGATCCTCCATATAATATTAAAAGTTCTCCGATTGAGGTGACGAAGGCTTTCATTCTCGATACCCAAACACCATTAACCCTTTTGCAAACTCTTTGAGCCGGTTACCCTTCTTTGATTACCCTCTTTGGAACCCGAAAATTTTATTTTAAAAAAAAAATCAATAGAAAAATCAAAACAAAAACAAAATGTTTCCCTGAACTACGTTCGACTTGATTCCGAAAGGATACGTAGGCAGCCTCTCTATGGGGTTCAGTCACACCAAAATAAAAATCCACATTTCCCCAAGAGTTTAGGATGGGGCAAGTGTTAAGATTCGGCAATGATTCGCCTGAAAAGTTCCAAAGTTGTAATTCAATTCATATTCCTTTTACCCCCAAATCCTGTTCAAAACCTTCTGATCGATCGGCGAAGAAAAGTCAAAATTAGAAGATACAACTATTTGGATCGAACACGAGCAATGAGAGAAAATAAAATGATAGAGTCTTATCGGTAAAAACCCACACGGGCACCATAAGGCGATGACGAATAGAGAAATTAAAAATGAGAGAGTCTTGTTAGTGAAAACTCGCAAAGAGCACTACAGGGCGATGGAGAGAAGAGAAATGAGAGAGGTTAGTTGGTGAAAACCCGAAAAGGGCACTACTAATCGAAAATAGGGTGATTGATATCGACACAGT
Organism: Nicotiana paniculata; assembly: GCA_005239505.1. Classification (NCBI taxonomy): domain Eukaryota; kingdom Viridiplantae; phylum Streptophyta; class Magnoliopsida; order Solanales; family Solanaceae; genus Nicotiana; species Nicotiana paniculata. Next base: position 64,911 of record ML312265.1, on the reverse strand, counting down.
CCGGGGCAAGGTTTCTCAATCTCAAGGTGATAGTTGTGATGAATTTCTGAGAGTCAGACAGTTTATACGGATCAGACATCCAGTCCAAAAGGCATGTCATGTTCATTAAACTCCGCATGCACTCCAGATAAGTCCTTCCTTCCTGACACTGGCATAACCCAGTGTTCCCTTTTCCTGGCAACAGCATAACCTGTCCTTTCCAGACACCAGCATAACCTAGCGATCCTTTCCTGAGAAAAGCATAACTTGTTGATCTTTTCCTGACACTGGCATAACCCATTGATTTCTTTTTTTGGCAACAACATAACCTGTTGACCTTTCTAGACACCAGCATAACCTGGTGATCCTTCCCTGACAACAACATAACCTGTTGATCTTTTCCTGACACTGGCATAACCCAGTGATCTCTTTTTCTGGCAACAACATGACCTGTTAACCTTTCCAGACACCAGCATAACCTGGTGATCCTTCCCTGACAACAGCATAACCTGTTGATCTTTTCCTGACACTGGCATAACCCAGTGATCTCTTTTTCTGGAAACAACATAACCTGTTGACCTTTCCAGACACCAGCATAACCTGGTGATCTTTTCCTGACAACAGCATAACCTGTTGATCTTCTCCAGATATCGGCATAACCCGGTAATCTCTTTCCTGGCAACAACATAACTTGTTGACCTTTTCTCAGACACCAGCATAACCTGGTGATCTCTTTATTGACAACAACATAACCTGTTGATCTTTTCCTGACACTGGCATAAACCAGTGACCTTTTTCCTGGCAACAGCATAACCCGTTGACCTTTTCCCAGACACCGGCATAAACTGGTGATCTTTTCTTGACGACAGCATAACCTGTCGATCTTTTCCAACATAGGGTCTCCAATCCCTGGTTGATTTCAGTTTTAGGCATTAGGGTATCCACTCCCTAGTCTACAATAACTCCAGGTGCACTGCTCCTGACGAAAATTCATCGCTTTCAATAACAAACTAGTGTAGATTCCCTTACAATAACTCACAAAATCTTCCTAGTGAAAAATGGGGCAGAAAATTTTGTTCGTTTTCTTTGATTTTCGTGCAGATTACAAGTTTAGGACATCGGAACTTGAGATGACCAACAGAAGAAGTTTCGACCCAAAAAATAATAAAACAAAGAAGAAAGACAAGATTGAATCCAAAGGCGGAAACGGGAAAGATATGGACTATTCAGATTAGATGGAAGTCATCCGTCCATTATATCCTTTCTTGATCAAAAAATCTAAATAAGAGTGAACCAGCACATACAACTAACAAGCATCAAGAATCAGATCAGAGTTTGTGTGAAGAAACAACCAAGACTCAAGACCAAGATGCAGAAGACTTATAGATATAAATTTTGTAACTCATAATTGATAGGCTAGTTTTGTCTTTTTCATTTTTGACTTGTGTAATAAGGAGATCACCAGCAGTAACAGCAGCAACCACAGTGAAATCACAGTTACCCGGTAGTCCTAGCTGCCAAAACTTCCAGAACTACACTTACCTGATTCCTTTATAGCCAAGGATATGTAGGCAACCATGAAGCAGGTTCATTCAAACCTTTCAAAAACACTTCACAATGGAACATATGAATAGGTAAAGTCGTTTATGGCTGCTCACTTTGTCTTTGCCCGGAAACTCTTTGTGTTTCCGAGCAAAGAGGGGCAGCTGTGAGCACGTGATTTTTTACCTACCATATATTCCTACAATATTCAATAAATTATTTAATTTTACAAATTTTATTTGAATTTTAGTGTTATTCGTGAATTAATTTTTGCATGGCATAACCATAATTTGCTTTTTAATATTTATGAATAGTTTGAGGTTACATGACCTCAATCATTGGGAAAATTACAAAATTATTCTTCAAAATTGCGAGTGTTAATTTCACCTTTCAATCCACCGTTAATTAGACAAATTAGACTTAGAATTAATCAACATATCATTTGTGATTAATTAAAGTAAATAACAACAAAATGTCGATACAATGTAGTTTAAATAATTAATTTCTTGATTTAATCGTTTTCCCAAACAAAACTGTGAAATTTATTCTTTAAATGATATGAGTGTTAAATTAAATGGTGTCACTTTTAATCAATTCAATAATTAGTTTATAAGTAGACAAAAAAAATCGAAATTAGTTGTTACATTTTTAGTTTTAATTAGAATTAGTATTAATTAAATTAAGTAATGTTAATTAAGCCCAAGTTATTAAAAATCTGACCTGGGCTAATGTGCCCAGGCCCAAAAACGAGTCTCTACAAGAACCCATTACACCCAGCCCAAATCAACCAACCCATCCGGCCCCAACCCTGTCCAAAACGACCCCGTTTAGGTTATGAAAAATCCCAGCCGTTGATCTCTTTTGATCTAACGGTTGGGAAACCCTCCTCCCCCCACTATAAAATTGTTCCTAACACCCTCTACCCCATCACTCACCAAAGTCTAACACCCCCTCATATTTTCTCCGTCTCTATTCTCTCTAGAGCCCAAACCCTAGCCGCCATCCTCCGCCGACCGAAAATCACCTCTGGCGGCGGAGCTTCACCCAATCCGGACCAAATCTTCACCAGACACTCTCCTCCTCCTCCTCAGTCACCTCCTGTCATTGATTCCACCAAAATCCCACCCAAAATCATCCGATTTTAGATCTAAGAAATTTGAACCCCTAGGATCCCACAGCCGGCCGATTTAAAGACAACCAACGGCTCGGACCTTCATGAGTCAATTTCTCTTGACTAGAGAAATTGATTCATGAGGGTTTGACTCGTTTTCAAACCCTGCCGGAGTCCGGCCAAGGTACGGCGACCTCCCATTTTCCGGCCAAACCTTTTTCCTACGGGTATTCTTCTTCTTTCTTTAATTTTCTATGAAATATTGAAACGAAAACCATGTTAAATCCTGTTCTCTTTAATTTCTGTTTATGTTAGGTTGTCTTCATTATTTCGAGTAGTTGTTGTTTCTCCTTGTTCCTTATTTGGATTATACGTTACTTTCTGTATTTGATCAAATAAAAAACCTAAACTGTTTTGGTTGATTTACCGTTGGTTGCATTAATTTATTCTGTCCATAAAATCTTCTTCACTTTACTATTTTGGTATGCCATTGACACATGAAACTATGATAGGTATTGTAGTCCTGTTTTTGTCTCTTTTTTCTTAATAATCTGTCTTTAATGGTTTGCTATCACTAGGTTTAGATCTTGTTCCTTTGTCATTACTTCATGTTAATCGGTTCTTAAATTTTGTAACAAACCCATTTGATCAATTAGTAATTAGGTTCCGATTGGATGAAAAGCTAGGGTTATCATTCAGATGGTTGTCTCCTTTGATTCATGCTTGTTTTTATTCGATTATCAGTGTTAAATTAGGAGTCTATAGCCTTACTAGTTCATGGACGCTTCACTAATTAATGGTTTCATGATTGACTTAGTTGATTAATTGCTTAATTAATTAGGGTATTAGTTAATTTTGAACAAGTGCAGGGTCATCAATCAATTTAGTTTAATCCTACAAGGCTGCCTTAATCAGACACTTTGATTAATAGATTAACCTAGGTCGGTAACCTCTTAAATAATTAACTAAGTCCTAAAATCTGTTTAATATAGGATTAATTGATTGAAGTAAATCAATTAACCTGAGCCTAAGAAACTAAATTAATTAACCTAATCCTAGTTGAATAAATAGTAGTTAACAATAGTAAGCTAACTAGAGTTAATTAACTAGAACTAAACCCAAGCAAGTAACCCTAGTTACCTAATAGTAATTACAGGAACTTTAAGGGGTACAATAGGTAATGTAGACTTAGGAAAGCAGATTTTTAAGGGTAAATGGGTCTTTTAATAGGTAAGAATGTTCTAGAATAGGGCAATTGTCCCAAAGATAAGGCTGACAGCTGCCCTATGTACTATTTTCAGCGGATTAAGAATATTCCAAAGGATATCCCATTCCCAAATATCCTATAAATAGACCCCCTCCCTTTAGTCTAAAAAAAAAAGAACTTTTTGGACAATCTGAAAAGAAAACAGTCTTCTAGCTGCTGAAACATATATGAAAATATAGAACAATCAGAATAGTTGCATTCATAAACAAAAATCAGAAATATATATTACTGAAAAAATTTGGTTTCGTTCAAGAATCATCAAGGTTCTTGTGGTTGTTCTCAACTTTGGTCCTTGGTTAGTAGTCTGATTTCGAAGCTTCTTGTCTAAATATTCGAGTTCTGGGTTGTTCATCCTATTGGTTGTTGTTGGGTTTGGGTTGTTCTGCTCTTGTTGCTGCTGAATCTTTCTCCTCTTTGCTGCTTTGCTGACTACCTGGCCTTTATTTGGTCAGGATTTTTGTTCACTTTTTCTCTTTAAAAGGTATGTAACAATGAACTTTAAATAAAGTTATTAAATTCAGAATTTGTGCTGAAATGTTTGATTCGTGTTGTGTTTTTGAGATTATGTAAAGTTGAATCTTCTTCTCCTTTATTCTTAGTATAAAAATTTCAAATAAGACTGTTAGTGTGCTGATAAAGGAATCTGAAGGAATATTGTATATGAACTATCTGAACTATTCTGTTTTAGCTTTTGTTTAAATTCTATTGGTTTCAGAATTTATTAAGTTTTGTATGGTGTTGTTTTGTGTCTGCCTCAATTTTACTGAGATAATTAGCACTAGGGTAGATGAGTTTGACCTTCCAATGGTAAAATTCACCCCACAATAGTGCATAAACAGTAGCATGTCCCTGAAGTTACCTCTGTTAGGGTATAAAATAAGTAGTCAAAAGGCCTCCTAGAGTAAGGAATCTGAATCTCTTAAAATGATTAGATTTTGTCTCTATAAAAGCCTAAAAAGTCAAAATTATGGTATAATTGTCAAGAGGGACAAAAAATGAGATCTATGGAGCTGAATCTGACCCTTTTTATGGCCAGATTTAGTCCGTAAAAGGTCTGAATATGCTTTGTTCTTCTAAGAGCGTCATTAAGGATTGAATCTAACCTCCTTCATGATTAGATTCATCTTTTGACAATACTCAAAGGTATATCCTCAACACTATCCAAATAGTAAAGTGTTGGACTTATAATCTTAGATTAATGATAAAATGTGCTCTTATTTGTGTTCCTTGTTCATTGAAGAGACTCAATAAGCAGGTCTCCATATGGCTTTAGACTTAGGTTAATGTTGGCATTATGGGATTAAAATCTGACACATTCATGGTCAGGTTTACACCAAGAGAATGCATAAATAATTCTGTTTTGTTAGCATAGGTTAGCATAGCATTATCATGTTTAAACTTGACCTCCTTTCATGGTCCTGTTTGGTATGGTGGGTGATCAACACTTAATTAGTTTGTGTGTTCTATAGATTACAAAAAGAGGGTTGCAAATGTACAGTACGAAGAATCCAGATATGGAGCAGCTATTTAGGATTTTCGTTTTTAGTTTTTCTTTGATATTCATAAAAAATGTATTTTACAAAAGCTGTATTTTCGCTTCAGAAAAACTGTAATTCGTTCATTTATGCATTTTGGAATCTTGTAGTTTACGGGGCTGGACTGTATATTCATTTTTTAGCCTTTCAGTTGATAGTGTTCAAACTAAATTTTGAGGCGATTTTCCTGGAACTCTGAATCTTTTTTTCCCTAAAAAGTATTTCAAGGATAAAATAGGGGTTTTAATCGAAAAAAGGAGTTGGTATTCAAATCAGTCCACGTGAAACCTTTCGTAAACATTTATTGGATTTTTAGAAGTGTTTATTTCAAAATTTCGTTGTTTCAATATAAGTGGATTTAGTAGATTATTTTTGGTTCATGTCGTATCCTGTTAAATTTTCTGAAATCGATGTATGAACACTTTTGAATCTTGAAGCATGTGATTAGGCTATCTAAAAATTGACAAAAACTGTTAATTTAGAATCGGTAAAACTTCCTGTGCTATGTTCTTCGTTAGAAATTACAAAGTTCCAGAAAAATAAAGTAGTTTTAGCTTACCAATTTGAAGCGAGACCAGTAGATAATGTATTTATGTGTCTATAATTCTTATAGGTGTATGTATATCTACACGAATGAGGTGCATCTTGATTAACATATTTTCTATCATTTACCAAACTAGAAAGTGAAGACCTTTAAGATTTGATTAAGAATTGAATTTCCTAACTGTTAGTCTTCTTACAAAAATAGCCAAACTAGGATGGCCTAAAGTGATTAATTAGGGCTAAAATATGGCCATAGCCCGAAATATGTTGTCTTTTAGGCTAATGAATTTCACTTTTTAGGCAACCCCCTAGGTAGAAAGATACCTTTAATCTGAAATTTGGTAAAGAATAAAGTATTATCTCAAATTACCATTGGGAGTGGCAACTCGTGCCCCCGACCCTCAACTCCAAAAAATAAATAAAATGCACATAGTAATCAGGGGCGCATTTCATGTGACGTGTTTGCCGTGTGTTAAAAAAAAATAATAAGTGCATGCCATCGTGACTTGTCTAAGATAAATCCATAAACGTCCTAATTGATATTAAAGCTAAAACACTCCTTTAAATAGAAAACATAAAGAATAATCAAACATCGCCTCAAATAGGCACTATGAAACCGTTATGACCATAATCTTGACTACGTAATCTACACTCAGGTGCGACAACCCATGTCCCCGTCTTCAACTTCAAACTATACTAAAATCACGTGTTGCGATTGCGGGTGCTTTTCATGTGGCGTAATTGTAACATGTCCAAAAGCATAACAAGTGCACGTTCTCGTGATTTATTTTCAAGATAAATCCATACTTATCAAAAGCGACTAAATTTCAAAGAGTTTAAATACAATAGGCTAAAACACGTAAACAATTAGATAATTTAGGCCAAATATTAATAGTTAAGCGACCGTGCTAGAACCACAGAACTCGAGAATGCCTAACACCTTCTCCCAGGTTAACAGAATTCCTTACTCGAATTTCTGGTCGCAGACAACTTAAAACAGATTCAAAATTTCCTCGGTTTGGGATTTTAAAATAAAACGGTGTCCCGGAGCATCGTAAAAAATCCCGGTGGCGACTCCGAAAAACAAAAAACAAATCCCAAAATCGAATAATGTCACTTTAATTGGAAAAACTCCCTTATTACCCTTCATTAATCAAGGGTAGTCAAAAGGAGGTGTGACAAGCATATTCCATTTTCTAACTGTTCTAGCACCTATCAGTTCGAGAGTACTTCGACTCGAGGGCTGAGTTCTATTTGAACACAGGTTTGCTTTACTTATAATTTAATTTTGTCATTTATCTTCATATTTATCAATTGTTTGAGTGAAATCACATATCCTTAAAATTACAATATAAGTTTAATTGTTATCCAATTTTAAGGGTAAACATTTTGGCGCCCACCGTGGGGCTAAGGATAATAGTGATTGTTTGATACTAATACCGAAAATACACACTACTTTACGCTTTTTCTTGTAAGTGTTTTTTCTTTCAGGATAAAACATGTCGAACTCACAAACAACACCCACACATGGTGACAACGGCCTCGGATTTCACGGGGAAAACGACAATATAGCTGCCCTAGGGATCAAGGTTCCTCTGGCTGATCTCACAATCCCGCCGACGTCAGATCACATATCGCCCTAAATGCTAATTTGGGCACTGATCCCGAAGGAAGCATACGCAGGGAAGGTCGATCTGGTGGTCGAGGTACGTAGGGCAGAGGAGATGGTGGATTAAGCCTCCAATTAATATTTGAAATTCTACAGGCTCAACAAGCCGCTATAGCACAACTACAAAACCAGCATCAAACACCGAGCAGAGTCAAACCAGAAGTCGTCCACAGGACTGAGCCAGTGCCGGAAAGATCGAATGTCAATGAATCGGGGACTGACCCCGCCATTATGAAGATGCTCGAGGAGCTCACTAAATGAATTGGATCGGGAGAAAAGAAAATCGAGGAAAATGATAAGAAAGTAGAGACATACAATTCCCGGGTCGACCAAATACCGGGGGCACCACCGATTTTAAATGGTATGGACTCAAAGAAGTTTGTGCAGAATCCGTTCACCCCCAAGTGCGGCTCCAAGCCCATTCCGAAGAAATTCCGCATGCCGAAAATCCCCAAGTACAATGGGACCACCGATCCTGATGAGTATGTCACCTCCTATACATGCGCCATAAAGGGAAATGATTTAGATGATGATGAGATCGAATCTGTTCTACTAAAGAAATTGGAGAAACTCTATCGAAGGGGGCAATTATTTGATATCAATATCTACCACCTAACTACGTCGATTCCTTCACCATGCTAGCAGACTCTTTCGTAAAGGCACATGCCGGGGCAGTAAAGGTTACAACTAGAAAGTCAGACAATGAAATGTTGAGGGAGTTCTTATCTCGGTTCCAGATGGAACGCATGGAAATACCACCGGTCACAGATGATTGGGTTGTTCAAGCCTTCACGCAAGATTTGAACAAACAAAGTTCGGTGGCATCACGTCAACTGAAGCAGAATTTAATTGAATATCCGGCAGTAACCTGGGTCAATGTGCATAATCGGTACCAGTCAAAGATCAGGGTCGAGGATGATCAACTAGGAACCCCTTTCGGTTCCGTATATCCGAACAGACCCGTCGGTAGGAATCAGAAAGGTATCGATAGAGAACCTCGGTCGAATAGAGGTGATATCAACCATACAATGCAAATCAAAGAAACATCAACCCAGGATGCAATCCCATCTGAAACGATCGAAAGAGTGATCGAGGAAAAAGCTCTCGAGGACTCATGAGCAAAAGCGATTTTGATAAACATATCGATCCCACAGAGGCACTACGATTGTTAGAGTACAACTTACGTATCGATGCACCAGGTGTTGTATCAGCCATTAGGAGAATCAAAGATACTAGATGGCCGAGACCCCTACAAACCGATCCTTCCCAAAGAAACCCCAATCAAATATGAAAATACCATGGTACACATGGCCACAGAATCGAAGACTGCAGACAACTGAGGAAGGAGGTAGCCCATCCATTCAACGAGGGTCACCTTCGAGAGTTCTGGAGTGATCGAGCTAAGAATAATTTTAGAGACAGGGACGCCAACAGGAATAACGAGCAAGAAGAACCACAACATGTGATTCATATGATCATTGGTGGGGCTGATATTCCACAAGGGCCCCTGTTCAAACGCACTAAAGTAGCGATTACTAGGAAAAAACGGACCCAAGATTATGTGCCAGAAGGCACCGTATCATTCAACGATGAGGAAGCAGAAGGGATCTCTCAACCCCACAATGATGCTTTGGTAATTTCTATCCTTATGAATAAAATTCTGGTTAAAAGTGTTTTAATTAATCCAGGGAGCTCGACCAATATTATTCGATCGAGGGTCGTGGAGCAGCTCGGCCTACAAGATCAAATCATACTTTCAGCTTGTGTCTTGAATGGTTTCAACATGGCCAGCGAAACAACTAAAGGTGAACTCATTTTACCGGTAAACGTGGCTGGGACTATTCAAGAAACCAAGTTCCATGTAATCGAGGGCGTATGAGATACAACGCCCTACTCGAAATACCCTGGATTCACAATATGAGGGTAGTCCCTTCAACCCTTCACCAAATGCTGAATTTCCCAACGCCAGATGGAGTGAAAACGGTATATGGGAAACAACATGCTGCAAAAGAAATGTTTGCGGTCGATGAGGTAATATTGTAGCGCTTCCGCCAACGAAGGGATAGGAGACCAAAGGGAAACATGAGGCTAAATAGGAACCACAACCACCAGCCTCGACTCAGCCGAGGAAGCAGGTAACAGATGAGGAAGACGACTACTGGTTCCCTCGATCCTTCATTATCCCCGAGGATTCTGACGCCACCAAATCAACAGTCGAAGAGCTGGAACAAGTCATACTGATCGAATACCTACCCGATCTAAAGGTATGCCTGGGAACGGGGTTAAATCCCAAACTCAGGAAAAAAATCATTAAATTTCTTATCGATAATAAGGAATGTTTTTCTTGGTCCCACCTAGATATGATAGGGATCTCGCCGGAGATCACCATGCATCGACTGAGTCTGGACCCGAAGTTCCGCCTAGTAAAACAAAAGAGGAGGCCTCAGTCTGAGGTAAAACATGCATTCATCAAGGACGGGGTAACTAAACTCCACAAAATAGGATCCATTCGGGAAGTAAAATATCTCGAGTGGTGAGCAAACTTAGTTGTAGTCCCCAAAAAGGGAAATAAACTTAGGATGTGTGTAGATTATAAAGATTTAAATAAAGCATGTAAATACTCTTTTCCTCTGCCAAATATTGATTGCATGATCGATGCCACGGCCGGCCACGAGATCCTTAGTTTTCTCGATGCCTACTCCGGGTACAATCAAATTCAAATGAACCCGGAGGATCAGGAAAAGACTTTGTTCATCACCAAGTATGGCACCTATTGTTACAGTGTCATGCCATTTGGGCTAAAAAAATGCTGGTGCTACTTCCCAACGCCTAGTGAACAAAATGTACGAAGAACAAATATTTAAATCAATGGAGGTCTATATTGACGATATGCTAGTTAAGTCCCTGCGCGCAAAGAACCATTTAACACATTTGCAGGAAACCTTCAATATACTGAGAAAATGCAACATGAAGCTCAAGCTGGAGAAATGTTTGTTCGGGGTCAATTCGGGTAAGTTCCTCGGCTTTATGGTAACAGGGAGGATAGCCGCCTTAGGCCGGTTCATCTCGAGGTCTTCAGATCGAAGTCACAGGTTCTTCGCTCTACCAAAAAAGAAGAAGAATTTTGCTTGGACCTCGGAATGCCAACAGGCATTGGAAGAATTAAAGTGGTACCTCTCGAGCCCACCACTACTTCATACTTCGAAAGCAGACGAGCAACTCTACCTATAATTAGCGGTCTCGAAAGCCGCGATAAGTAGGATCCTAGTTCGAGAGGAGCAAGGTATGGAATTTCCTATTTACTATGCTAGTCGAACCTTAGGTGAGGCCAAGACCCGGTACCCACACTTAGAAAAATTAAAGCTTGCTCTAATAAGCGCCTCTAGGAAATTAAAACCATATTTTCAATGTCACCCAATTTTTGTAGTGACCACTTATCCTCTTTGTAATGTTTTGCATAATCCCGAACTCTCGGGCCGATTGGCCAAATGGGCCGTCGAAATCAGGGGGTATGATATCGAGTATCAACCCCGAACGACCATCAAGTCCATCTTAATGGACTTTGTGGCAAATTTTATGCCAGCCCTCGTACCCGAGGTTGAAAAGGAACTATTATTAAAAATGGGTACATCTTTGGGGGTGTGGACCCTTTTCTCGGCCGGCGCTTCGAACGTAAAGGGATACGGGCTAGCATCATTTTGAAGCCTCCCAAGGGAAATACAATTAGACAATCTATCAAAACTTCTAAGTTGACTAACAATGAGGCCGAGTATGAGGCCATGATTGCAGGACTCGAGCTAGCTAAAAGCTTAGGAGCAGAGGTCATCGAGGCCAAATGTGACTCCTTGCTTGTGGTAAACCAAGTCAACAGAACTTTCGAGGTCCGAGAGGATCGAATGCGGAGATACTTAGACAAGATACATGTAACATTACATCGGTTTAAACAATGGACCCTACATCATGTACCTCGAGAACAAAACAGTGAGGCCGATGCCCTTGCAAATTTGGGGTCATCGGCCGATGACGATGAAATTAGATCAGGGACTGTCGTACAACTTTCGAATCCAGTGATCAAAGAAGGCCATGCCAAAATAAACTCCACAAGACTAACCTGGGATTGAAGGAATAAATACATCGAGTATCTAAAAAATGAGAAGCTTCTATCGGATCCTAAGGAGTCGACGACTCTACGTACGAAGGCTGGATGATTCACATTGGCCAAAGATGGAACACTATATAGAAGGATGTCTGATGGACCGTTGGCAATATGTTTGGATCCCGGAGACATCGACTATGCCCTATGGGAAATTCACGAGGGCACCTGCGGGAATCATTCCGGTGCTGAATCATTGGCTCACAAAGTCATCAGAGCATGGTACTATTAGGCCAATATGGAGAAAGATACTCAGTAATTCGTTCGAAAATGTAAAAAGTTTCAAAGATATGCATCGATGATCCACCAGCCCGGAGAGTAACTCCATTCGATCCTATCACCATGGTCGTTCATGAAACGGGGGATGGATATCGTCGGCCCTCTACCATCGGCCTCAGGTAAAGCTAAATTCATTTTATTCATGACTGACTATTTGTTTCAAGTGGGTTGAAGCACAAGCCTTCGAAAAAATTAGAGAAAAAGAAGTTATAGACTTCATCTGGGACCACATCATATGCTGATTCGGGATACCTGTTGAGATCTTATGCAACAATGGAAAGCAATTCATCGCCAGCAAGATAACAAAGTTTCTCGAAGACCACAAAATAAAAAGGATCTAGTCGACGCCATATCATCCTAGTGGGAACGGACATGCCAAGTCGACAAACAAGAATATCATCCAAAATCTAAAGAAAAGGTTGAACGACACTAAGGGAAAATGGAGAGAAATATTTCACGAATTCCTCTAGGCATATCGAACGACGTCAAAATCCAATACGGGGGCAACACCGTTCTCTTTAGTCTACAGTGTCGAAGCTCTAATCCCAGTCGAAGTCGAGGAACCTAGCGTCAGGTTTTGATATACAATGGAAGAGTCGAATCACGAGGCTATGAATATAAGCCTTGAATTGCTAGATGAAAAATGGGAAGCCGCCCTCGTTCAAATGACCACACGGAAGCAGCGCATCAAGAGGTACTACGACCGAAGATCCAATCTTCATCACTTCAAAATTGGTGACTTAGTTCTGAGAAAAGTCACCCTCAATACTCGACACCCAAAAGAAGGAAAACTCGATCCAAATTGGAAAGGGCCAGATCCGGTCTTCGATGTCATGGGAAAGGGATCCTACAAACTTGGCACGATGAATGACAAACAATTGCCAAATAATTGGAACATATCACACCTCAAACGATATTATTGTTAAGGTATGACCTTCTCCATTTTCATTTATATTTTAAACTAACTTGTTGCAGGTGTTCGATCAGAGGCATCAAAGTTCTATCCAAACACGAAGTCCTCAGAAAGCACGCGTTGACTCTTTTTTCCTTCGACGGATTTTTATCCCAAATGGGTTTTTCCGGCAAGGTTTTTAACGAGGCAACCATTGTTCGTGCTAAATTGGAGCAATTCAATAGTATCCGAGGCTTCTTTACAATCAACCTCGAATACTGGGGGGTATCACCCTCGGATGATTTTAAGGAAAACGGTTCATGTCAACAGGGTCTCGATAGGAAAATTTTGTAAAGGGCCAAACGGTCAAATGAACCGTGTCCATGTAGATTACTCGAGCTCTAGTGGCAAAACATGTACGCATGTATGATCTAGTGAAAGAAGTATTTTTTCTTACTAGATGTTCCATGCCTTAGAGAAATTTTTACTTTGCAATTTCGTACTTATGATCTATTGCGGAAACTAGCTCAAGGGTCGATCGCAACTAAAGCTCGAACAATTGACCTCATACTCGGGGACTGCCGCCCAAAATTGACATGATCGAATTATCAAACCTCGAGATCATAAGACCTTAAAAAGGCAATCCTCGATTATATAGGCCAAGGCCACCCCACTCGGGGACTGACACTTCGAATAAGTTCGTAGCATAATCGGGAAATAATCCCAAAAAGGGAAATCCTAAGGCTGCGACATGTTAACACGGCTCGGAGGCGTCTGAATTCCGTAATGAAAACAGGCCTTCGAATACTTTTATAAACCAGTTTAAAAGTCTACCCTTGGCAAAATAACAAAAAGGGTTTCAACAATGTCAGCCCTCAAAAAACCAAAGAGGTATCGAACTGTTCGGACCCTCGAACAATATTGTACTAAACAAAATTGTGCTAAGGCACAAGAAAGCAAGGGGTCTCGATAACACTAAACCCCAACCTCACGGGTACAGACCTAGTTCATGTAAGGCATGACAAATTTTTATATGATTAACTTGTCAAGCCGAAAAGGAAAAAAAAAGCCACTCTTTTGAAGCCATATCGGCCCGATTCAAGAGCCTAAGGGCCGTTATATTTTTTGAGTTCGAGAATTCATCCTCACTCAACTAAAACCTAAGGGTCCTCCTACTTCAAATTCGAGCAAGTACTCACTCGACTACAAAGACTATATTAGTCTGGCTCCGACCAAATTGCCTAAGCTTCAAATTTACGGACAAAATTTTCACAAGACATGAGTGAGTCAAAATTTTCACAAGGCATGAAGTATATCAAAATTTTAATAAGGCATAAAGCAAATCAAAATTTTCACAAGGAGAAAGTTGAGGTAAAGACCAAAAAGGAAAAGTTTTATACATGCGAAGGTATTTACAAAGGACCAATCGAGGAAAAAAGAAAAAGAAAAAAATACGAAGGCTCCTAACTATTCTCGAGGGAAGCTTCTTCATCGAGGTCCTCCCCATTCTTGAACCCACTCTTTCTGCCATCACCATCATCATCGTCTTCGTCATCAGAAGTGGCCAGCGCCTCTAGCATCGGCTTCACTCTTTTGCCTTTGCTATCTCTTCGACAAGATCGAAACCTCGAGCGTGGATCTCCCCGAGGGTTTCCCTACGAGATTAGAATTTTGAAAGTTCGGCAATCCAATATGCACGAGTTTGAGCGGCCTCTCTCGCTTGAACTTGAGCGGCTTCAGCATCAGCCCCATAGATGGCTACGGTGCCTCAGCCTCGGTCTTTGCTTTCTCAGCTTTAGATTTGGCCTTTGCGAGTTCGGAAGCCAACCGAGCTTCGAGCTCCTCTTCTTCCCTACCTGAGCCGAGATTTTCTCCTTCATGCCTCAAAGCTGGCTTTTGACCAATGACAATTGGGCTAGAGCAGTTTCTTTTTCAGCAACAAGGGGGTCCATGCCTTCTTTCCACCCGTAGGACTCCGCCTTCACCTGATTGACCTCGTCACGGAGTTGCTCGATCCTCTCAATCTTCTGCTGAAGCTATGAGATTGAAATGTTAGCCACCATTCCCGAATCAAGCCCGTGAGGTTTTAAGAGTATCATTACCTGCTCGATCAGATCGGTCTGCTCCTTGTGAGCTTTATCCAATTCGGCTCGGAGGTCCTTTATCTCCTCATCTTTTTGCCCGCAAAAAAATTTGAGGGAATTCTTTTCCTCTGAAAGCCTTCAGAGGTCGGCCTCACATTAGCTCACTTCAACCCGGGACTTGGAAAAAGCCTGTATGGAAAAGAAATGGAGTTATATAGAAGATGGAGGAACACAACATCCACAAAGGAATTAAGATTTACCTGGTTCAGGATTCGTTGAGCCTCTTCGAAGAGGCTAGATGAATCACTCAGGTCGGAAGCCTCTTCGACCCCGGCAAAGCGATCTCGGAAGGGATCCACCCCTCCGGGGACTCCGTCTACCGCGGGGGTCTTCAAAGGTTGAGCATCCCGGATTGCCTCTTCGGAAAAGGCAGGAAGAGTAGGCGAGTCTTTGATTACTATTTCCCCAAGTGAATCACTTGGGGCGCTCTCTTAAGTTTGACGGGCCTCGCGGACGGTACCTCCAGATCTACCCACCGTTTGTTCACTTCGGTGGGGAGTTGCCTCGATATTCAACAACTCGGGGATTCCGCGTGAGTCCTTCTCCAAGACCCCCTCAGCTGGAGGCGAGATTTCAGCATCCACCACTGATTCGGCGGCCTTTGGGGCCTCGATGGTCTTCTTCACTCGGGCCACAAAAATGGAGTCGTCATCATCTTCTTCTTCCTCCCTTATCCGCTGAAGTGGATCAGCAGGGAGGGAAATAATGTCCATCTTCGGATTTCGTATAGTGCTCTTTTTGGTCTTGGGGACCCCGGAAGACGAGGCCCTCTTCCTATTATTGTCCTTCATCGGTTTCGGAACTGGGGCCGAAGTCTCTTCCTCTCCAGTCGGGGGCCTCATGTCCTCATCTTTTCCCAAGCCTACACACAAGAAAATCGAATAAGTATAAAAAGATATCATGATCAAATTGTCATATATGAGAGAAGGGAGCTTACCATGATTCTTGACCTCACATCGGCCTTTTGCTAAGTCGTGCCAACAGTGCTCGGCATACGTGGGGCCGAGGCCAGTTTTTGAACCAGCTCTCGAGGTCAGGGATCGTACGGGTCATCCAAGCAACCGCTATATCATGAAAGAAGACATTAATGAGAAAAAGCGAAGGAACAAAATAATGCATGGAAGCTAACAGTGAAATAATACTTATGCTTCATGTTCCATTTCTCAGGAAATGTCATCTTCTCAGCAGGGATGAGGTCGGAAGTCTTCACTCGAACAAACCTACCCATCCAACCTCGATATTTGTCCTCGTTGATACTCGAGAACAACACCTTGGTTGCTCGACGCTGGAGTTTAATCAACCCTCGATAGATACGGGGGTTGTACAAGCTAATGAGGTGGTCGAGGGTGAATGGGATCCCCTCGACTTTGCTTGATAAGAATCGAAGCATGATTCGCCAAAAAGAGGGATAGATTTGGCCTAAGGTTATCTGGTACTGACGGCAAAAGTCGATGATGAAGGGGTCGAGGAGGCCCAGCATAAAAGGGTAAGTGTAAATACTCAGAAACCCTTCCACGTGGATGGTGATATTTTCTTCGGGGGTTTGAATCGCCACCGCTTTATTCCCCCAGTTGCAGTCTATCTTTACCTGCTCGAGGTCCCCCTCAGTTATCGAGCATATGTACCTCGACATGGGTTCACATCGACTGGGGACCGAGGAAGCTTTCTTGATCTTAAAATCTGAATTAAGGGCACACCCGCCGAGAACGCACTCTTCAGGGCGCGGATACACCGACGTTTTGTCACCAGCCGACTATGAAGAAAAAGTTTTTTCCTTCTCGGAACTGTTTTGGATGTTTTTGCCATTTTCGTTCAAGCTTGAAGAAGAAAGCAGAAGATAAAGCTTGATGTTAGAGAAAATATTAACAGTGAAGCTTGAAGGTCTGTAGAAGGAAAGAACTTAGGAGAGGTAAAACTTTGGAGATTAGAAGAAAGTGAAAGTAAAACTTGAATCAATCAAGAGAAGGCCTATTTATGAGATTCACGGCGACATTTCAAAGGCCCTAGTGGCCAACCACCAAATGATGCACATTAATGATTTGGGGAGTTGTACCGACTCTGCCGCTTACGTCATGGGGATGACATCACGATAGGTCGAGATAAAAAAAATATCAAAGGCTCAATTAGTTTCTTATCATTACATTCCAAGAAACAAGAGGACTATCTGTATACGGTTAAAACTGAGCCTACCCGATTTTACTATTTGATCGGGACTGGTAATTTGCATCGGAGGATATCTTCATAACGGAATAGACCAAGAGACGAGGGTAAGATACCAAGTGCGAAATCGAGGTACCTGTCATAATCGAGGCTAGTAGCAATCCGAGCCGAACGAGACAGACATCGAGAATGATCGGAGATAGAACAATAATGGAAATGCGAGATATCCGTGATTGGTCGAAGATCATGGCGTGAATATCGGAACGGATCAAATCAGAAATGGTTAATCAACTAATCATGGGATTTCCTTTTGTAATTAAAATTATACCATAAGTAGAATTCCTCTACTATATAAAGGGGAGTTCTAATCATTTGTAGGACATTATGATTCAGAGAGATAAATGCGATGCAATTCTTTTTTTCTCGCTTACATTATTGTTCATCAGCCTATTCCATTTTCTAACTGTTCTTGCACCTATCAGTTTGAGAGTACTTCGACTCGAGGGCTGAGTTCTGTTTGAACACTGGTTTGCTTTACTTATAATTTAATTCTGTCATTTATCTTCATATTTATCAATTGGTGTTGAGTGAAATCACATATCCTTAAAACCACAATATAAGTTTAATTTTTATCCAATTTTAAGGGTACACATAAGTACTATTTTATAGGAGAAGAGAAATGAACAAAAAATTATGTTAACGAGTTTTTGGGCAAAATAAGAAAAACGTTAATTTATTTCCCAAAAAGTAACAGTTAATTATGTTCTTTTCTCTTCTCATATTTAAGATACTTATATTGTTAATTGTTAATGTTTATAAATTTATGAGATAGAATAGAATTTTTTTATCCGTATGCATATAAAAATTATCTATTCTCTATTATTTCTTTTCTTTTTTTACTCCCTCTTTCCAACCATTACTTTCTGTACAAAAAAGAAAAATCTATTTCTTTCACTTCTATCTTTTTATTATTATTATTACTCCAATTTATTTAATCCAATTTAATATTCTTAAACATGAAGTAGGCTGTTATTTAAATAAAAAAGAATTGATGGAACAAACTTGAGAAAATCCCTCGCTTCCTCTCCCACCTAGTTAGATCCGAGCACCTCTCGATCCAACCTCCTTCTCCATCACTCACTTTCTTCTTCTTCCTACTCTACCGCAATTGAGACACAGGGAATTCAGCACCATAACACTTAGAAACTCTTAACTTAATGAATCGTTGGAGCAATAATAATGACTTGTGCTTCTTCTCAACGACCGGCATTTGGCCTCAGCTACCTTCGCAAAACTGTAACTTGGCTATTTATCACCTTATTAATCATCTACCTTGTTTACTCTTTCACCATTCTCAATAAAGATTCTGAATGCACGAATTCTTCCTCAGACTTATCGACAAAAGAAGCTTTTTCTCTCCCTCCACCTCCACCTCCACCTCCACCTTCTCATTCCAAAAACTCATCTTTTCACCAAAATTCAGGAGAGCCTGAAACAGGCTTACAACACATTGTATTTGGAATCGCCGCGTCTTCGAATTTATGGGATAAAAGAAAAGAGTACATAAAATTATGGTGGAAGCCAGGTGAAATGAGAGGTGTAGTTTGGTTAGACAAAAATGTTACAATCAAGAAAAATGAAGGCTTACCTGAAATTCGTATTTCAGGGAACACGACCAAGTTTTTGTACACGAATCGACAAGGGAACAGATCGGCTCTTAGGATTTCACGTGTTGTTTCGGAGACATTAAGGTTAGGTCTTAAAGATGTGAGATGGTTTGTAATGGGAGATGATGACACAGTATTTGCTGTGGATAATGTTGTGAGAGTGCTTTCAAAATATGATCATAACCAGTATTATTACATTGGGAGCTCTTCAGAATCTCATATTCAGAACATATTTTTCTCATATGCGATGGCTTATGGTGGGGGTGGATTTGCTATTAGTTATCCATTGGCTAAAGAGTTAGAGAAAATTCAAGATCGTTGCATTCAGCGATACCCTGGATTATATGGAAGTGATGATCGAATTCAAGCTTGTATGGCTGAGCTTGGTGTCCCTCTTACTCGAGAACCAGGATTTCATCAGGTAATATAAGCTTTACTTTATTCAGCACCATTCTTCACTCATGTTAATTGAATGAAATTTCTTGCTTTCCTAGCACATTATTTGGATCATACACCAAGCTCTTCCTTTTGTTCATACACTTTTAACTTCTATACACTAATAGTGTTAAAGAATTTTTGCGCTATCAAGAAAGATAGCTGTAGGTAACCTTCCATAATAAGTGGGATTAATAATCTTGAAAATAAAGGCTTCGACAATCATTCTTGATTCATCTTAAATGGATGGAAGTCTTGTTTCTCGGCCACATTATTTGGAGCATATATATATTGTGACAAAATAGAGTTTTTTTTTTAATATTACTTAATATAACAGGTACTAATTGTTTATAGTAATCACAATTTGATAACATAAATATTGTAAATAAGTTTCTATAGTGATAGCGTAAATGAGAAACTGACTCTCATTTCATTCTCTGACCATCAACTCCTTATTGAAAATCCATCATTTTTCGTAAGTTGATGAATTTTTCTTTGTGGTAGTATAGTATGATGTGTATGGGAACTTGCTAGGCCTATTGGGAGCACATCCTGTAACACCTCTGCTATCAATTCACCATCTAGATGTAGTGGATCCTATAATCCCAAAAATGAGCAGAGTTGATGGACTCCAACGTCTTTTTGAATCGATGAAATATGACACAGCCAGCATAATGCAGCAGTCAATCTGCTATGACAAGCAAAAATACTGGTCTATTTCAGTGTCATGGGGCTATGTGGTTCAGATCACAAGGGGTAATATCTCTCCCAGAGAATTAGAAATGCCCACAAGAACATTTCTCAACTGGTACAAAAGAGCTGATTACACAGCCTATGCATTCAACACTAGGCCTGTGACTAGGCACCCCTGCCAGAAGCCTTTCGTCTACTACATTAGCACAGCCAAATTTGATCGAAGCAAAAATCAGATCGTTGGGATTTACCATCGTCATAGAGAGTCATATCCTTATTGCAGGTGGAAAATTGAGTCACCTGAGAATATCAACGCCATTGTTGTCTTGAAAAGGCCCGATAACAATCGTTGGCAAAAAGTAAGTTGTCGCTTTTATTGTTAGAAATATCTCAAGATTGATCCCTAAGGATTATGTACTAAGTGGAATTATATTATGTATTGCAGGCACCGAGAAGGGATTGTTGTAAAGTTCTACCATCAAACAGCTCCAATTTGTACATTTGGGTAGACAGTTGCGGAAAAGGTGAAACCAGTGAAATGTAGCTGTTAGAAGGAGGGCTATAGTTTTTCTTACTCTATTCATCAGCTGTAGATTAGGATAGGAGGAATTTAAATATTCTATGTTGACAACAGAAAATTTCATAATTTTGCAACTTAAATGATGCTACTACTACAAAGCGTACATAAGCTATACTAGACTAACAGTGGATAGCCAAAATGTATTTTGCTTCAGCTAGTAAAACCAATATACAAAATTTAACCAACGTACTGCAAACCTATTTGAAAAGTCAAATTCCAACCTAAGCATGTCCAGAAAATACTTCCGAAAACACAATCAGAATATAAAACATAGAGATAATAACACAAATTTCTTCAACAATTTTCACCAACTTCTCCTTCATTCTTCGTCCTTGTGAGAATGATCCAGATGCAAAAATTGCATCCTTTGGGAACTACTAAGTATATGGGTCAAAATAAGGCTAGGCTTAGCAGATCCAAATGGACAAGCTGTGGCCGAGGTCGAGCAAGGTCCAGTAGCGAGGAGTCGCCAAGTGAGAGATTAGGACCGAGGTCGAGTAGAGAACGAATAGTAGCAATGGTTAAATTAGTCTTGGAATTGCGAAAAGGAATATTCTATTGAATATTCTTTTGAATGTACTTTTTAGGGTTTTCTAGGAATATCCCTTATAAATAGTAAGAGATAGGGAACAAGAAGGGGGATCTTCACTTTTTTGATAATAGCATCTTGTAAAAGGTTGACTATCAAGAATATATACAAAAGCTTGTCTTGTCGTTCCTATTTGATTTGTATTGTTTGTTCTACTTTTTTATTCACAAGATCCAAGAACATTTTGTCCATCTTCGTAGTTTGTTGTCACACGTTGGTGTCAGAAGAAGAAATTATCCACATCATTCAATATTTAGGTGATAAACTCCTTCTATTTACATTTATCGCCCTTCATCACATTTATTGCTTATCATTACTCCCATATTTATTGATAATCATTGAGCATATACTTGATATTTAACAATCCCGAATACGGTAATCCCTTAGTTTTAGATCTAGGATTTATTATGCTTAACTAGGATTTGTCTGTTATTACTTTACATAATTAGTTTAATAAAAAGCTTAATACTTTTTGGTCAAACAATTTAGCGCCGTCTGTGGGGATTTTCTAGTTAAAATTTTAGTTAATTCTAGATCTAAAAAGAAAAAAGAGAAAACAATGACAAAGCTTTCTTTTTCTTGCTTGCACGAACAAACAACGACAGGAAAAGGAGAGGAAAGATTGAAAGCGGTGGTGGGTGTCACTACTAACCTCCTAAGCACCATCAATGGGGTTAATAGAGATGACGAAGAGAACGTGACGCCAAGCGCCTCACCCAGGCGGAGTGACTCACCCCCCCCCCCCACCATGGGAGCGTTACTGTCTCTCATGGGAAGAGAGCCTTTACGTCTACGACGGAGGAAGCACCGCCGGCAGTGAAAAAGCTATTGGAGGCATGGATGAAAAGTACTCTAAACAATATACTCGACAAACCCGCTCAAGGGGCGAGTAGGAACACTGCATGAGTCGACATCACAACGACTACCAACGAGCAACCCCCCCCCCCCCCAACAGGTATCACTCACATTGTTGATGATGCCGGTAACGACGCCCTCACAGCCATTTTGAGGAAAATGGAAGAGATGGAGAACGAGTAAAGCACTCCGCGACCAAATGAGGGAACACCAAGAGAGGGTTGATAAGATACCAGGCGCCCCAAAATCCTTCCAAAACTGGACGTCGGCCGGTTCATGAAACAACCATACAACGAGGAGGCGGCTCTACATGCCATACCCAAAACCTTCAAAATGCCACCATATTTAAAAATATACGACGGCACAACGGACCCTGAAGACCACATCATCCATTACGTCACGGCGGTAAAGGGCAACGACCTTACAAAATGACAAGTGTCGTCGGTACTGCTGAAGAAGTTCGGCGAAACCCTAATAGGGGGAGCCCTAACATGGCACTCACAATTACCAGCATGTTCCATAGAAACATTCGAGGAAATGGGCGACAAGTTCGTCACCACCCATGCCGGGGCCAAGAAAGTAGAAGCCAGGGTGAATGATACATTCTCCCGGTGAAGGACTCAAGGACTTCCTCGCCAGATTCAACAGAGTGAGAATGAGCCTTCCGAACGTGTTAGAGGGAAATGTGGTAGTATCTTTCCATAATGGGTTAAACACGAACGGGTCGAGGGCAACTAGAAAACTATTTAGCAGACTCATGAAATACC
>ML312265.1:0-42018 GCA_005239505.1 Nicotiana paniculata | reverse complement strand
CCCCCCTACCTGGAAAGAAATACACAACGCCTACTGTGCCGAAGTGAGAGCAGACGAGGATGACCTTAACGAACCAACCCAGCAGTTGACGTCGGCCCAGATGGAGTCAAAAAAAGACTATCGAAACGACGGTCGAAGGGACCATGTAGGTACACCCATCAATCATGACAGGCATCAGTCGTACACCATAACGGTCGTCCTACCACCTCCCCGCCATGACGACGGCCCATCTAGGCCACAGACAGGGACTCACCGAAATGAAAGAGGTATGCCTCCACTATTATCTGCTCATAATTTTTGTGTTTCTCCTTCAAAAATAGTCTACGCCCTAGAGAAGCTCGGCCCCAAGGTGAAATGGCCGCAAAGGATGAAGTCCGACCCATAAACCAGAAATCGAATGCCCTCTACGAGTTCCATCAGGAACGAGGCCATAAGACCAAGGATTGTATAGCCTTGCGGCAAAAGGTAGTAAACATACTCCACCAATGACATTTGAGGGAGCTGATAAGCGACTGAGGAAGGGCCAATTTCGCCCGAGGGCAGGAACAACATCAAGCCCCCCCCCTCCAAAACCACCCTCCCAAGATCACACCATCCTAATGATCATCGGTGGAGGAGATGACGCGGCAATCAACCACATGAAATTTGTCACTGCCCACAAGTTGAATCGGTCGATCACCTATGATCGGTATGACGACCTCGAAGAAAGTATCATCTTCGATAAGTCGGATACCCACGGTTTAGCCTTTCCTCACTATGATGCTCTTGTCATTACTTTACGAATTTAAGATACTATTGTAAAAAGGATCACGGTAGACTACGTAAGCGGCGCGTGTATTATCCACCCCAAAGTTCTCACACAAATAAAACTCGAGGATAAGATAGTACCACGCTGCATAACACTAACACGTTTTAACAATGCAGTCGAACGGACCTCCGGAGAGATCACATTGCCCGTTTTGGCCAGAAGCGCCACTCTGGAAACAACATTCCACGTCATGAATCAGGACACAACCTACAACACCATTATAGGACGACCCTGAATACACGCCATGAGGGCCATCCCGTCTAGCCTTTATCAGGTCATCAAATTCCCTACCCCGTGGGGAGTATTCAGCATCTGCGGCGAGCAACGCACAACCCAAGAATGCTACCGCATCGCCCAAAACTGCACATACACTCAACAGTTAAAAGGGAAAGGCAAAGGAGCATAGCAGTTAGCGAAGTCGGGGTCAGAGGGCGACGAACAAAAGGACGTCATCAAAGACCCCGACGTTGTGGAGGCCACAGGATCAACAGTGGAAGACCTCGATCCTGTTCAACTAGACGAAAGCGACCACAATAAAAAAGCCTCGTCGGCCACAAACTCACAGAACCAGGTATATTCCATAAATATTTAACTAACAATGCAGACTTGTTTGACTTCTCCCATGAAGATATGCTAGGTATCCCGAAGGAAATCGCAACACATAAGTTGAACGTCGATCCACTTTACCCGCAGGTACGGCAAATCAGAAGAAAATTCAATGTCGCAATCAACGATGCCGTCCGCGAAGAGGTAGAAAAATTTCTCGCCAACGGCTCTATCAGAGAGTCAAAGTACCCCCAATGGGTCGCCAACGTGGTCATGGTGAAGAAGAAAAATGGAAAATGGTGCATGTGCGTGAATTTCATGGATCTAAACAAGGCCTGTTCAAAAGACTCATTTGTGTTACCTCACATTGATCAACTCATCGATGCAACAGCCGGGCACAAACTGTTAAGTTTCTTGGACGCCTACTTGGGCTACAACCAAATCCTAATGGAGGATGAGGACCAATAAAAAACCACTTTTATCACCCACCAAGGGACGTACTACTACAGAGTCATGTCGTTCGGGCTGAAAAACGCAAGGGAAACCTATAAGAGGCTGGTAACCAAGATGTTCAAAAACCAACTCGGAAAAACGATGGAAGTGTATATAGACGACATGTTGGTCAAGTCAAAAAGAAAAGAGGACCACATCGAACACCTGAGGGAATCCTTCGACATACTTAAGCGATACGGCATGAAGCTGAACCCTAAGAATGCGCCTTCGGCGTGACCTCGTGAAAATTCCTCGGCTTTTTGGTATCGCAGAGAGACATTGAGGTTAATCCCGACCAAATCAAGACCATATAGGGAATACCTGAAAACCTGACCAGCAAGAAGTAAGTGCAAAAGCTGACTGGACATATA
The DNA here is from genome assembly GCA_005239505.1 of Nicotiana paniculata. Classification (NCBI taxonomy): domain Eukaryota; kingdom Viridiplantae; phylum Streptophyta; class Magnoliopsida; order Solanales; family Solanaceae; genus Nicotiana; species Nicotiana paniculata. Next base: position 39,801 of record ML312265.1, on the reverse strand, counting down.
ACCGCCCTATCAGGGTTCATCTCACGATCTTCTGATAGATTCCACATATTCTTCAGCATACTCAAGAAAGACAACAGAATCCAATGGAATTTCGAATACGCCAATGCCCTAAGAGAATTAAAGGCTTACCTGTCCTCGCCCCCACTGCTCGCCAAGGCAGAACCCGGTGAGCGTCTCCTAATCTACCTGGCCATATCTGACGTTGCGGTAAGCACAGTCTTGGACCGTGAAAACAAAGGTACACAATCTCCAATCTACTACATTAGCAAAACTTTGGTCGACGCCGAAACGAGGTATCCCCACCTCGAAAAGCTGGCCCTGGCATTAGTCGTAGCTTCAAGAAAGCTTAGACCTTATTTCCAATGCCATCCCATATTAGTGGTCATGACCTTTACCCTAAGAAGCATCCTACATAAACCCGAGTTGTTGGGTAGGTTGGCTAAGTGGGGCATCGAGTTAAGAGAGCACGATATAACATATCAGTCGCGAACAGCGATAAAGTCGCAAGTACTCGCCGACTTCAACGCCAAAATAATGTCTGAAGTCGAACATGAAGCCCCTTGTACTTCCCCAAGTTACCCGACCTATGGGTTATGTACACCAATGGCGCCTCCAACGCGTCAAGATCTGGACTAGGACTCGTACTCGAGGTCTCGACATGAGAAGTCATCTTCCAGTCCATATGGTGTCCCGATATGACTAACAATGAGGCTGAGTATGAGGCCGTAATTGCAGGACTAAAACTGACCCTCAAGTATGGAGCACGGCGGGTCATCCTCCGATGTGACTCACAACTCGTCATCAATCAAGTCAGAGAGACTTTCCAAATCAAAGAATAAAGGCTGCAAAAGTATCAGACCGAGATTTGCAAGCTACTGTCCGAGTTCGACGAATGCCAACTCGACCAAATACCTCGAGCACAGAACATCGAGGCAGATGGCCTCGCCAAACTAGCAGTGGCTACCAAGAACATAAACAGAAAAGAGAACGTGGTCACTCTCCTCCATTTGTCAATGTAACAAGTCGAGGTACGCACTATAAACATGAATGGAACTGGTGCAATCATATTATACCATATTTGCAGGACGGAGTGCTCTCATCCGACAAAAAAGAAGCCAAGAAGCTTGGAATGCAGACGGACAGGTACAGAATCATCGACAGGGACTTATACAAAAGAACATTTGGTGGTCCCTTGGAAAAATGCCTAGGTCCAAACCAAACGAGACGCATCCTCGAAGAAGTACATGAAGGCCACTGCGGAGCACATACCGGCAATCGAGCCCTCGTCAGATGCCTCATACGAGCAAGCTACTACTGGCCCATCATGAAAAAAGAGGCCTCCGACTTCGTCAAAAGGTGTGAGCAATGCCAAAAATACGCCCCCATGATTCACCAAGTAGGAGATCACCTACACTCAGTCACCTCGCCTTGGCCTTTCATCAAATGGGGAATGGACATCTTCGGACCCCTCCTACCGGGACGATGTAATGTACGATTTCTTTTAGTTTTAACTGACTACTTTTCAAAATGGGTGGAAGTAGGTTCATTCGCCCAAATATGCAAGCAAGAGGTCATCACATTTATATGGAGAAATATCATATGCCGCTTCGGCATCCCCAAGGAAATCAGTTGCGACAACACACCTCAGTTCACTGGGAAAAAGACCGTCGAGTTCTTCAAAAAATGGCACATCAAGAGAGTACTCTATATTCCATATCACCCAGCAAGAAACGGTCAGGCAGAGTTCTCCAAAAAAACAATATTAAACATCATGAAAAAGAAGCTCGAGGACGCCAAGGGACTGTGGCCGGAACTACTACCGGAAGTGCTATTGGCATACCGCACCACGCCAAAAACAAGCACGAGAGAAACGCCATATTCACTAATCTATGGGACTGATGCAGTAATACCGGTCGAAGTCGGCGAACCAAGTTTAAGATACTCCAACGAGAGCGGGCCAAGCAACAATGATATCAGAAGGCAAGATCTCGACTAGCGGAGAGACATGGCCTACATAAGAATGATAGCTCAAAAACAGCAAGCAGAGTGGTACTACAACAAAAAATCCAAAGTCAGGCCACTCAAAGTCGGGGACTATGTACTCAAGGCTAAAACACAAGCGAGCAAAGACTCACGGGAAGGCAAGCTGGGAACTAATTGGGACGGACCATACAAAATCACGGCAGCGGAAAGCAAAGGGTCATTCCAGCTAGAAACACTGGAGGGAAAACTATTACCAAACAATTGGAACGTCGCGCACCTCAAATACTTCAACTTCTAGAGATAGACGTCCTCCAAGTGGTATCTTTTTCCCTCACCCGTGTTTTGTCCCAATTGGGTTTTCTCGGGAAGGTTTTTAAAGAGGCGACGAAGAGGGCGTCTTGAAGTTCAAGTGTTAAGTTCACCGCTCGGCCTATCGACCACCTTTCCAGGCCAACCGATGAAGGGACTAGATAGACTTGGACTTCTCGAATGTATGAACAAACTGAGCAGAAACATGTAAAACTCTCCAATGAATGAAGTAATATATATGATATCCTTACATGACTCCACCAAGTTTACACATCACGCCAACGTAGGAAACTTATATTCGACCTCGCTCGAATTAATTTACATTCGACCTTTCTCGAATTAACTTACATTCGACCTTGCTCGAATCATTTTTCAAGTCTGCATTCGACATCGTTCGAATCGACTTATATTCGACCTCGCTCGAATTAATTTACATTCGACCTCGCACAAATTATTTTTCAAGTCCGCATTCGACATCGTTCGAATCAACATATATTCGACCTTGTTCGAATTAACTTACATTCGACCTCGCTCGAATCATTTTTCAAGTCCACATTCGACATCGTTCGAATCGACTTATATTCGACCTCGTTCGAATTAACTTACATTCGACCTCGCTTGAATTATTTTTCAAATCCACATTCGACATCGTTTGAATCTACTTATATTTGATCTCGCTCGAATTAACTTACATTCGACCTCCCTCAGACCATTTTTCAACTTCACACCGCATCGTTCCCGCCATCACCAACATCGTCGGCATACTCATCATCGTACCAAGGATCGGAGGTAAGACCGTCTAAGTCATCTCCATCATCTTCCATGCCGGGCATACCGGGGTCGTAACCGCAGGCGTCATGAGCTGCACGTGCCTTGACACGAGCGTCCTCGAACTCCGCCTCAGAAACCTTCCCGACCGTAGTCAGAGCCTGGTATATATCAAGTTGGGCCTCAGCATGAACCCACTTTTCATACAACTCCCGTGACACACCTAGATCGGTAGAAGTATGAGAAGTATATGGTTGGGCCTATTGTTGCACCTTCTTGGCTTTTAGGGCAGTAATATGCTCGTTCGAGCCTGACAACTCCGCCTCCAAACCACCTATCTTCTCTTCAAGCTTCGCTTCCATGAGCGTCGACGCATATGTCTCGCTAGCCCGCTCGGACCTGCAGACGCGGAGGATACCCTCTAGTGCATCCGCCTCTGCCACTACAGCCATCCTAACCCTTTCAACTCGCTCCAACTCCTCAACTTTGGCGGTCAACTCGCCCCTCAAGCCAATTGCCCTAGCTTCGCTCTGCTCGAGCTCGACCCTTAAAGATGCCAGGCCTGAAGGTCAGCATTTTCGGCCATCACTCCCTTGCTCACCTTGAGCTCGTCTTCTTTAGCTCTCAGCAACCCCTCAAGAACGTTGCACCTGCCCATGGTCCTCATGAGCTCGCCGTCCTTCTCCCTCAGCTCCTCATCTTTTTTCTTTGACTCATCACAAAGCGTCTGAATTGGCCGTCCTCGCCAAGTATGTTGAGCAGCGTTCGGTGCTTAGAACAGTACTCTCTATACTTGGATTCCATCTTCTTATAGAGGGTCTTCCTTTGCTCTTCCTGCCAATCACGCTCAATCTCCAAAATGAGGGACTGGTATATAAAAGAAGACGGATCAGTAGAGGCAAACAACACAAAAGAAGCGGATAAAGTTAAAACGTGGAAGGAAAACTAACTCGCAGGGCCATGCCGGAGATGCCCAGTGATAGGTCCGCATCCTTAAGCTTCTGCAACATCTTGTTCTCAGAATCCACACACAAAGGAGCGAAGGCCGGAACCACCCGTTATGAGTTAACCAAGAGGTTATAATCTACGGGGATGACAATGTTATGGTTAGACCCTTCCGTCCTTATTTCAACTCGGGTGAACCTCTCTTCAAAGGCCCGCACCTCCTTTGGGTCAATGTCGGAGCCCGAACCATCATCTTCTACGAGGACGGTCTCACCTCTCTCATCTGCTGATGACGAGACAACTTCAGCTGCTTGTGCACATTCCTCCCCCGTGCTGGACCCTTCCACCTCTGACGACCTCTCCTCCGTGGCGATCTCCGGCACAGGAGAAGCCTCAAAGCCCAGTGGATGTGCCGACTCCACATCCAAAATGATTGGCCTTTCGGGCGCGGAATCGACAGCGCTGACCCTGCTAGTCTCGACTATCCGCCTTTTCAGCAGTGCCACTTCCTCCTCGCCGGGAGATGACTCGTCGATCAGATGTAAAACTGGGGGGCAGAGGTCTCAGCCGATGTAACGGCCGCCTATGGGCCGGAATCAGCTAATGGTGGAGTTAGGGTTTGATCACTCTATATGGACTCGGCCAATATGAACTTCATCCAGGCCGAGGCGATCGCCTGACGGAACACAGGCACGAGAGCCTTCACCTTCTTAGAAGCTCGTGGACCTGACACAAAAGGAGAGCCATGTCAAAGAACGAAAGTATGTATCAACAAGTTATAACAAAGACGAAATGGTTGTAAGACTGAAATCCAACTTACCGATCGAAGGCTTGGGCCCGAACCGCTTATTGAAGGACGCCCGGTCACGAATCACCACGGTGTGAGGCATGAAGCAAGCTACCCAGTCGCTGATATCCGTAACCAGGGGAGGTGGACGTCTCTCAACTACAAAGGAAAATAAGTCAAACAAAAAAAAACACACAGAGAAGAGCAAGTAAGCATACTTCAAATAGTAAAAAGACTTACGATTGAAGTTCCATTGCTCAGGAAATCCGCACGGGTTCGCCACCACGTGCTCGATTTTAATGTAGAAATAGCTGAACCAAAATCGACAGTTTGCCTTGTCGTCCATCCCCGCCACCAACCCTTTAGTTCCACGGTGGCGAAGATGAATCATAGTACCTCTGTAGAAGCTCGGCGCGAAAAGGTGCAGAAGGTGACGAACAGAGACTTCGCAGCCGGCCAGCTCCGCGAATTTCGTCAACATGAGGAAAAATTTGTAAAGGTAAGGGGAAAGCTGCGCCGGGCAGACGCCTTAAAACGACATAATTCTACCGCTAATGGAGGAAGGGGAAGAGTATAGCCTACTAAGGATAGATAGGCATAGAATGCGCAATACCCAGGCTGATGGACCTGTATCACGTCGTCCCCCACCAGAATGATATCAATATGATCGGGAATGTGCTATTTAGATATAAGGCTGAGATCTGCTTCGACCCTATCTCGGACAATACTAGCTCGGGGTCGGGAACATGCCCTTTTGGGAAGTCGTTCTTAGAAGTGGGTTTGTGTGGGATAACCTCCTCCACGGTGGGAAAGCTCTCGTCTTCCACAACCGTAGGATCACTGCCACTAGAAGGCATGGCCACCGACAATGGGGTAGCATCGGAGACTATCTCAGAGTTGTGAGTCGAGTGGGTCATTTTTCAGTAGCGCGTATGCAGTGGGGCCGGAAAAGAAGGAGTATTGACAGAAGAAGAAATAGGAAGCAAGAACTGAGGAATAAGAAGAAATAGGAAGCAAGAACTGAGGAATAAGAAGAAATAGGAAGCAAAGACTGATGAAGAAGAAGAAGAAGAAGAAGAAGAAGAAGAAGAAGCAGAGTGCAGAAATACAGTAGGAAACGCGAAAGTTTCATTTGGAAACTCCCCTCCCTCTATTTATAAATAATTGTGGCGCCCGAATCGACGCAAGTAACCATTAGTGGCTCTAAAATCGAAGCGGCAAAGGCTCAAGAAACGACGCAGTGCATTGGTAAGATGCATAATGATGACGCATGTGATCGTGACGTCATCCTACACCAGCAACGCCGACTATGACCCTTGGGACGGCATGTCGCCATTTCGACGTTGATCACTTCTACTCAGTCATCACGTCGGAATTCCTCGAGACAGGATGCATATAAAGTCCTCTTCCCGAGATCGTCCAAGAAGACGACCTCAGCGAGCAGAGGGATTAACTGTATGGGTCAAAATCAGGCTAGGCTTAGCGGATCCAAATGGACGAGTTGTGGCCGAGGTCGAGCAAGGTCCAGTAGCGAGGAGTTGCCAAGTGAGAGATTAGGACCGAGGTCGAGTGGAGAACGAATAGTAGCAATGGTTAAATTAGTCTTGGAATTGCGAAAAGGAATATTCTATTGAATATTCTTTCAATTGTACTTTTTAGGGTTTCCTAGGAATATCCCTTATAAATAGTAAAAAATAGGGAACAAGAAGGGGATCTTCACTTTTCTGATAAGAGCATCTTATAAAAGGTTGACTATCAAGAATATATACAAAAGCTTGTCTTGTCGTTCCTATTTGATTTGTATTGTTTGTTCTACTTTTCTATTCACAAGATCCAAGAACACTTTGTCCATCTTCATAGTTTATTGTCACATGTTGCTGTCAAAAGCAGGAATCATTCAATATTTGGGTGATAAACTCCTTCTATTTACATTTACTGTCCTTCGTCACATTTATTGCTTATTGTTACTCCCATATTTATTGACAATCATTGAGCATATACTTGATATTTAACAATCTTGGTCTCATATTACTGACATCCCTTAATTTTAGATCTAGGATTTAATATGCTTAACTAGAATTTGTCCGTTATTACTTTACATAATTAGTTTAATAAAAAGCTTAATACTTTTTGGTCAAACACTAAGAATGATTATTAGGAACAAAGAGAATATAGAAATGAAGGGATGACTTCCAAGTATAGTAATTCCTACTCTGTACTTTCATGTTACTTCTCCAGTTTGGAACAGATCAAAATGAATAAAGATGGTGAAACTCTAGACTACCTTTTCTAATGAATTCACCCTAAGAGACACCTATTGACAGAGTCAACGAGCAATAATTACAAACAAAACAGCTATTATTTGATGACCACAATTGCAAAATGAAGATGGTTATCAGTCGGATACAGAGGAATGTCGTTGAGCATAATTATTCTTCCATTTCTTATGTGACAACTATTTTCTTCCTTTTGTGAAACTGTCCGATTTTAAGGTAAGATTTTATGTTTCTTTATTTTATTTTATTTTTAAGATAATAAAATTGAGCAGTTCATCGACAACATTGAAGAATTTTCTGTTAAAAAGTTTACTCATTGCCAGTTTGAAGCCAGAATAAAAGAGGAGAGCCAAGATAAAAACTATTCTATTTATGATGAATCCTCACAATACAAAATACCTGGGATTGAGACATAGCTGTTGTTATTCTAGTATATCGTTGAAGCCTCGAGTTTTACATATATACTAGGAAGTGGAACTTGGATTTACACCATAATGCCATATAAGTTGGGGACTGTAGGATATACAGAAGATTGTGCCATAACACATCTTTATTATGTCCATTGTATGATTTAAAGCTGCACCTATAATTTATGTGACGCAAAAAAGACGACAACCACATAACTTAGTGTGTTATTCTCTTGTTTTAGTCCTCAAGCTCTGTTGTTATCATGTCCATCACCATTACCAGGATTCTTCATCTGTTTTAGATTTGTGAAAAGATTGACTTTTGGTGGACTTTCGGACAGGAGGCTCAGTTTCAGGGTCATACTTTTGGGAGGCAAGGTAGTTCAAAGCAGTGACGATGTCAACAATGGGAGGACGCATATTAGGTTGTTCCTGGACACACATTGCAGCAATTGCAAGAGCTTGGTATAAGCTCCTAATTGGATATTGACCGTCAAGTGCTGGATCTGCCATCTTGTAGAATTTCTTCCTGTCTTTGAATAATGGTCTTGCCTGCAAAAGAAGAGTGGCATCTCTTGAAAATATAAAAAGAGCGTACCTTTCCCTAACAGTTTAAGCTTTTAGATGAGGTGGTTACACACTTCAACATGGTAATAGAGCCGATAATGAAGGATTCAGTAGCATATATGCAAAAGTTCAATAAGGCTGCCTTAGTTCCCTCCTGATTAATCTCAATTCTTGAAAGGGTGTCATAATGTTAAACAAAGCAGTAGTTTCTTCTATCAGGAAACAAAGCGTAAATTTGATTTGCAAAACATACACAGATAACAACATAATCATCCAACAAAACAAAATTAAACTGCAGCAACTGGAACTAATTTCAGCTGTTTCTCTGATATTGCTATGTCCAGAAGCGGGCAAGATAAGAATATGCATGTTTACACTATATCAACAGATATCTAGTCCTTAAAGAAGTATTATATTTCAAATTGGCACTGTACTGTTCTTACAAGTTTGCAAGAAATGAACAGCAACTTTTTGTGAGTCGTAAAAGAACGATCACTTTTGATCACTCACATTAAGCACTCTAGATTCGATGGAACCTACAACTACGTACCATGTTTACTTTTGATCACTTTTGCACCAGCACTTATTCACCTAGCTGCTCAACTATGTACAATGTTTACTATGAAAAGAAGAAGAGAAGGTAGTGGAAAAGGTAAAATATTGACATTTGCAACCAATTTTTTTTTTTTTGTAAGCATTGAATTCTGAAATTGGCTGCAGTCGCAAACCAACCATTGCTGGTATAGACAAATAGAGGCATTCTGGAAAATCCAGACAGCACATCAAAATCCAAGGGCACTACCAAAACAAACAATGCATGAAATGTACCAAAGATGAAAGATGATTCCAGTAAATGCATATCGACTCTCGCAAGCAGAAATCTCTATTTCTTAAAGGTTAAGAGCCTCATATCTCGTCCTCTTAAACCACAGACAACCTCCATTCCGATAAACAGTGACTGAAAGACTTGTACAATATAACAACAAATTGATTGAAAGTAGTTTAGTAACATCGATTTCCTCTTAGATCCATTTAGGTATAGAAAAGAGAATGATGGTCAATTCAGTTGCTAGGAGGCAAGGAGAACCCACAAAAACATATCACATGGCAACAGTATAAGACACAAAGGGAACTCACCCAAGCAACCAAATTTTGCTCCGCGGTAGATTTTGTATAGTCAATCGCTCTCCTGCCCGTGATTATCTCGAGAAGAACAACTCCAAAGCTATAGATATCAGATTTGAACGTCAGTTGGCCAGTCATAGCATAATCTGGTGCACAGTATCCATATGTGCCCATCACTCTGGTGGAAACGTGAGTCTTGTCTCCACTAGGACCCACTTTGGCCAAGCCAAAATCAGACAACTTTGGATGGTACCCCTCGTCAAGCAGAATATTGGAGCATTTCAGATCACGATAAATTATAGGAGGTTTCATCTTGTCATGTAAATATTCCAGGCCTCTTGCAGCACCTGCAGCTATCTTCATTCTAGTGTTCCAATCAAGAGGCTTTTGGTTTGGCCAGGGGTCTGCACACATTGAAAAGAGTCAAACGAAATAGGCATGTTTATCAGGATGGAGGGAGCTAAGAAGGTGACAACATGAAAAGCATAAAATTGCTTATAACATACCATACAAATGATCTTCCAACGAACCGAGAGGCATGTACTCATAGACCAATAATCTTTGATCTCCCTCAGCACAACAACCAATTAATTTAACAAGATTAGGGTGGTCAGCCTTACTTAGTGTCTGTACTTCAACAACAAATTCCCTAACTCCTTGACATCCATTTGGATCAAGTTGTTTGATGGCGACAATCTGCATTAGCAAAAATAAATATAAAAGTAAAACTTCCTCAGGCCTAAGTGAACAGACCAATTACTCCTAATGTTAAACCACTCACTGACTGCAAGATCGAAGGGGATACAAATTCACAAAAAAAAAAAGGAGACATGCAAATAATCCTGTTGTTTATTGCAGACTTTAAAGGAAATATGATAAGTAGGAGTACAAGAATGGAGTTGAGCTGACCTCACCAGTATCCAGCACATGACCTTTGTATACTTTGCCAAAACCTCCTTCTCCCAAGAAGTAATCTTCTTTGAAACTATCTGTTGCAGCTACTAATTCATCAAATTTAAACCGCCGCGCCTTAGCACCACCAGTTTTTCCATCTGTGTGAGGGGTGTTGCTGCAATAATCCCCTTCTTTCCTAGACGTAGATCGGTTTGCATCTTTAGCCTCTTCATTCTTCACAAATTTAAATTGACTAGCCACCACTGGCGTATCTAAGGCACACAAAAAAAAAAACAAGAGGCACCAAAAACATGGGAGTTTGAAACAAAGGAGGTCTCTTTCGAAAGAGCACATGGATAGTAAGCGGGCAGAATACTGATTCCAGCAAAGATTCTCACATTGTAATACACAAAGAATTTCAAACAAAGATTCATACGCAGAAAGGACAAAATTAAGAGAAGAAACAAATAACAAAAGATATCAAAATCAGATTTTCAACAAAATATAGTACTCTGTGGTACCGCAACAAACACCACTACCCAAAGTCCAAACCATACCCAACAAGTTTGCTGAAAAAACAAACGAGAAAATTCAGAAAACCCAAGAAATGACGTCTGCAATTGCTGCTCAATATACAACAACACACTGATTCAAAATACTCAAGCCACGGAAATTTCAAAGAACATCAGGAATTTCACATGCATAAAAAGAGAATAGGCATAGAGAGAGCTGCATAAACAAACCATTGGGTTTTAAACGCGAAACCAAATGTAAATGTATATACAGAACAAAGAACTTTTACATGTTACATCTATTTATGATCTAACGATGAGAGTTATCCTAAAAGGATTAGCAAAATATTAGATGCATGCAACCATAAAAAGACACGATCAAATCAATACAAACGAAAAATTCACAAAACGGGAGATGGAATTGATTCAGAACAAAAGTTGTTGGCAAAAATCCACATTAAAATTTCCAAAATGCAAAAAAAGGAACAATCTTTACGAATCAATCATGTATAAAGCTCATACCTTGTTTAGGCTGAGGCTGATGATTAACCCTTTTGTATTGGTTATTGGCATGAATTATTTTTCTCTCCGGTTTCTTGATTGATGTATCTCCATCTCCAGAACAAGGGAAACAGCCCATAATTTCTTCTTTTTTTTGTAACTATCTATAAAACCACGACACTGCCTATATTCTGTTCAATATGATTTCTTGTTCTCTCTTCTTTTTCTCAAAAACAGAACCCAACAGGGAAATGGGGAATGCAAGAATTCTATATTCGATAAGAGTTACAAAACTCTCAGTTTTTTCCTTAAAAAGAGAGAAAGAAGAGAGATCATATATAGCTTAACCATTTCATACGTTTTTTTTCCTCTCCTTAATTAACAAGCTAGTCTTTTTCTGGGGTTTTGTTTTTGTGGTGCAGATGTATGACATTTTTTTCTGGTACAGTTGATCCTCTGATTAGCTGCCACGTAATGCTACCTAGATTTTTTGGTCAAATCATGTACTGCGTCACATCAACATTTCTTGTCGTCAGAGCTGACTCACCTACTAGATGTATAACTGTTTACCAACCTGACAATTGCTTTATCAATATACTCTTCCATGCGAAAGTGTGTCATGAAAAATCACGAGTATAAAATTTAAGAAAAAAGAATACCTATTTTTAAGAATATAAAATTATTTCATTAAAATCTAAAGTTAAATTATTTGTAATTATGAAACTATGTTATTCTTTTTTTGGACATACTAAATATAGAAAATGTGTCATATAAACTAAACAATATAAACTACTACTATAATACTTAAAAATAATTTCCTTGAAAGATTTTAACATATCATAACAAATTAGGTCTAGTACTTATTTTAGGCAATTAATAGAAAGTTATACAGGGTAATTGTCTTTTAATTAGCGTAATCAAATAAATTATTTTTATCTACTGTGTTACGGTCGGTTCGGTTCGGTTATGAATATTATCGGTTTAGTATATCGGTTATCGATTTACAAATATGGTAAACCGATAAATAAATCGATAAGATATTAGTTATCGGTTATCGGTTAATCGGTTATCGATCATTATCGGTTCGGTTATGGGTTTACCCGATAAGATAACTCAATCTAGAGTTAAGCAAAAAAGAGAAGACAATTCACTCGAGTTAAGAAAAAAAAGAGAAAAATTCACATATAGTATACTACCCAATTCTGCGTTCTAGCCACAACTAATATTTGAAGCATGTTTCATTTTGATAAATTCATGACATGTGCGATCTCAAAAATTGATACTACAACTCCACAAGCATTCCATCTCCAATTCACTGGAAATATTAGTTAACAAGAACATAATTACAACTTTTTCATTTCCGGCCAAACCATAATCAAGATCAATGTCATTTTCTAGAGTCTAATTGTAGCAAGAGCAACAAGAGTACTAGTAATTCAACAATTGTCCAAACACAACTGAAATAGTGTTAATTCTTCAACAATAGTTGTCCAAATACTTTAATAACAATACAAAGTAGTAGCAATTTCACCTTAAAATTAACAAGTACAAACATAGTACTAAAACATGAGCACAAAATAAAGAATCGAAAACAATCAAAAATCTTATATTTTTATTATCGAACTCTATTGTAAAACTCAAAAGAAAGGAACGAAATTTATTCTTAATAAAAAAGTAATTTTGGAATACAGACTTATGCTAAGATTCTAAGAATGTGGTTGTACTTTGAATTTTGAAGAAGAATTTCAAGAATTGAATCAGAGTATGAAGAGTGAACTGGAAACTTCAATCTTGAATGTGGCTGGGAAAATTGGGAGAAAAAGAGAGAATGAAACCCTAGATGTATTTATACACTTAAGAGTAAAATCTTAATTTTATTAAATCTTATTGGATTATCGGTTAACCCATTAAGAAATTGGGTAAACTGTGGCCCGAACTGATAACCCAATAACAAAAAAATATAAAATCATTATCGAACCGTTAACCCAATAACCCGATATCAATATCTCAATAAACTTTTTTCGATTCGGGATATCGGCTATACACAATATATGCCCAGCTCTTATTTTATTGTCCCTACTCACTAGTATATTTTGGCAGTATGTCTGCTTCTAATTTTATTATCTTTGTGTTCTGAAGCTATACTGACTTTACACGAAGGTCAGCTTAGCGGTGCCAATTATACGTCACAGACGCTTTAAAAGCCGTTTGATAAGCAGGTGGGGCCCGAAATGTGATTGGTGTGAGAAGCTGTGACAAACTGTGACTGAAACATTAACCGACGCGCCAACGCGGCATTTCAGTTGGAGAGCACGAGCCGACGTAAAACTCGTGGGCCAGGGCCGAAGAAATCCAGCTGTAAGAAGGTAACTTGACTTGGTAAACCCATGTAACATTGAAACCTGTCACTGACTCAGTTGTTTGTACTTGTGGGTTACGTTTTGACTAGAAGTCCTTAACCTATAGTCTAATTAATTTTGGCTGAATATTAGGAAAAGGAGCAAAATTCAATAATGCTTTATGAAGTAAAGTTGAGTGGGTAGTTGAGTGTTAGATAGTTATAATACACCTGATCAATAAAACAAGTATTAATATTTATATCCCATCAGGTAAATATCTAGGTGATGGTCATAGCCCTAGGCATTTTATAAAACTTGAAAAACAACAAAAACAATTCTCTTAATTTTATTTCTCAACTTTTCAATCTTAGATTTAAATTAGACATAGAAACAAACCAAAATTGTGAAAATGTAAATCGAGATAGTCAAACTCACACACTACAATATATACTCCTAACTCCAATGTATAGCTCCCTGCGAAAATCGACCTCGTCTCTTGTTTGGTACTATCATTGCAATTGACCATTTCATAACCTTGAATTGAGGTGTGAAATTGAACGAGATCAATTTTTGGCGTTGTTTCCGGGGAGCTAAAAAGGGTGTTAGCTATATATTTAGGTGTGTTTTTAGGAATATCTTCTTTTCCTTCCTTGTTACTAACGTGTCGCGTAATTGTAGGCAATTATGGCAAATAATGAGCTCGGAAACATAGCTTTAGAGAATGTGGACGTTGAGGATGACCAAATAGATGAGGTCCTTCTTGAACCTCAAGACAATAGACGAGGCCGAGTGCCTCATGACAATGTGCCCGCTCCACCCCCACCTCCACCACGAGCGGCTGCACACCGGGTGTTGCCGAATGAAGGGTACGCAAGTGCGATAGTCCCTCCCCGTATTAGGGCGGGAAACTTTCAAATAACCAACGTGATACTCACTTTTCTCGAGCAACGAGGGTTCTTCACCGGTGCACCATGTCAAAATGCATACAAACACTTGAAGGGGTTCGTAGATACGTGTGGATGGAGTAAACAAACAAATGTCTCCGGGGATGCTTTGAGGCTAAGGGGGATCAATACAACCAACCAATGTGCAGTGAATCAACTTGCCGGTGGGAACTTCATGACGACGCCTTACGCAGAGGCATGTGATATCTTGGATGAGATGGCGGATACTTCATTGGTGTGGCAATCTCGGGCCAATGTTTTACAAGGTGATCCCAATGTGATTCTCTACACAAAGGGTTGCATGACCATGGACAAGCCACACCGAGTTGACTACCACCATGAACCAATTGAAAAAGGCTCAACTTCAACAAGTGCAAAACCCGAGGCAAGTCAATGCAATGGAAGGAGTAAGTATGATGGTGAACAAGCGAAGAACAAGAAGTCCACAAATGCAACAAAGAGTAGACAATTTTGTGCAAGATGGTAGTGGATTTGATAAAGATGAATCTTACAATGACCAAGAAGAAGAGGTCCAATATGTGAACAACTTTCAAGGGAAAAGAAACAACTTCCAAGGCCCTAGTTAACAACAATGGAGACCTCACAATAATCAAGGCAATTAGAATTCTCACAACCAAGGTAATTGAAGTGGTGGAAACAATCAAAGCAATTGGAATAACAACAAAAATTAAAGCAACTGGAGTAGTGGAAATAATCAAGGGAGTTGGCATAACAACAATAACCAACGCAATTGGGGAGGCAACAATCAAGGCGGGTGGAGTAACAATCAAGAAAATCGTGGGTCGGGTTTTCAAAGGCCCCCGATGTATCAACATTCGATCAATCCACCTCCTTATCCTACCCATGGTCCTAGTTCTTCCAACAATGGAATGGGCCATATTGAGAACATGTTCAAGAAAATGATGGAGAAGAATGTTGATTCTGATGCCCACTTATTTCACACAACACATCGATTCGCAATTTAGAAGTGCAAATGGGGAAAATCTCTCAAGCTTTAAATTCTCATCCTAAGAGGGCACTACCAAGTGACACGGTGGTGAACCCAAAAGGTGGGAACAATACGGGGCATGCCATGGCCGTTACTAAAAAGAATGATGAAGGCAACTTGTGGCCCATTCCATTGTTGGAGCATTGGCTCAAATTATATTTTCTCCCAGCAAGGGAGAAAATATCAAATAATGCACGGCATCACCCTTCGTGCTTTACT
The DNA here is from genome assembly GCA_005239505.1 of Nicotiana paniculata. Taxonomy (NCBI): domain Eukaryota; kingdom Viridiplantae; phylum Streptophyta; class Magnoliopsida; order Solanales; family Solanaceae; genus Nicotiana; species Nicotiana paniculata. The sequence goes on along the minus strand of ML312265.1, from coordinate 24,216 downwards.
CTCATTCTCACCACGACAAGTGCACGGATCACCCTTAGTGCTTTACTCTCATACTCACAAAAATAAGTGCAGGCCATCACCCTTCGTGCTTTAACATTCTTCCTCACCCAAAAAGCAATCACAAACAAAGGGCAAGGGAGTAAACAAAATAGAAATAGAAATCCCGGCGAGGGAACATCAATTAAACAATTACATCCCGGCAAGGGAACATCAATTAAACAATTAAATTCCGGCAAGGAAACAATACAATGATGACCCGACAAGGGTATATTTCAATTACTCTTTCTCTTTCTTTCACTTTCATTTCCATGATTTATTCTATCACTTGAGCCAATGCTCCAAAGGATGTAATTATCCCATATTCCTTCATCATTCTTTTACAATTTGAGCCAATGCTCCAAAAATGTAATATCTCTTTTACAATTTGAGCCAATGCTCCAAATATGCACCCACCTCAAGTCAAAGGCAACTTGTGGATGATGAGCAAGTGGCAGAAGAAGAAGAGATCCCGAACAATGTGGTGCAAGCAAATGACGAAGTGCGGATTGATATTGATGACACAGTGGAAGAGACTCAAGAGAAAGTTAACCCGTCTAGGGATCATGTTATTGACATACCAGAACCGGTAGGGCAAAAGACTAAGGCACCATCGCCTAAGCCACCTCCTCCATTCCTCAAAGGCTCGCCAAGGAAAATGGCGAGAATCAATTCAAAAAGTTCATTGATATTATGAAGAGTCTCTTGATAAATGTGCCATTAGTTGAAGCCTTGGATCAAATGCCCAGGCATGCAAAGTTTATGAAGTATTTGGTGACAAAGAAGCAGTCGATGAATTTTGAAACTATCAAAGTCACTCATCAAGTGATTGAAATTGTGCATTCGATGGCTCCTAAATTGGAATATCTTGATGGTTTCACAATCCATTGTACCATAAGAAGTGACGAGTTTGCTAAAGCTCTTTGTGATCTTGGGGCGAGTATCAATTTAATGCCCTATTCGGTTTTCAAGACCTTGGGAATTGGGAAACCAAGACCCACAACTATGAGATTACAAATGGCTGATCATACAATGAAGAGACTGTTGGGAGTGATTGAATATGTATTGGTTCGTGCTGATAAGTTCATTCTCCCTACGGATTTTGTTATTCTTGATTGTGAAGTGGCCTATGAGGTGTCGATTATTCTTGGAAGACCTTTCCTTGCTACGGGGAAGGATCTTATTGATGTGGAAGCCGGAGAATTCACTTTCCGGGTGGGTGATGAAAAGGTGGTGTTCCACGTGTGCAAATCTATACGGAAACCAAATTGCAATGAAGTATGTTCTTTTGTGGACTTGGTGACCGATATGATTATTGTTGATACAAGTGCCACGATTAATGTGGGTGATATGCTAGAGTCCATCTTGCTCAACTTTGACGATGAAGAGATGGATGGCTTCATGGAATGTGTGAATTCTTTGCAAGGAATGGGATCGTACAACTATGCACCTCGAAAACTTTACAAAGCCTTCAATTGAAGAGCCTCCTACCTTGGAGTTAAATCCATTGCCTCCACATATTAGGTATGAATTTCTTGGCCCTTGTTCTACTTTACCGATTATTCTTTCCTCTTGTTTGACTAACGTGCAGGTTGGCTCCAAGTTGGCGGTGCTCCACAAGAGTAAGAAGGAAATTGGGTGGACTTTGGCGGATATTCGGGGAATAAGCCCCGCATTTTGCATGCACTAAATTAACTTGGAGGAAGATGTCAAACCATATATTGAATATCAAAGTAGATTCAACGAAGCTATGCAAGACGTGGTGAAAAAGGAGATTATCAAATGGTTGGATGTCGGGGTTTTCTACACCATTTCCGATAGTTGGCGGACTTCTCTGGTGCAATGTGTCCCAAGAAGGGGGCATGGAAGTTCTCGCCAATGACAAGACGAGTTGATTCCCACAAGAACTGTGACCGGGTGGAGAGTGTGTATGGACTACCGCAAGCTAAACAAAGTCACGAGGAAAGATCATTTCCCACTTCCCTTCCTTGACCAAATGCTTGATAGGTTGTCCGGTCGTGCTTTATATTTCTTTTTAGATGGATATTCGGGCTACAACCAAATCCTTATTGCCACGGAATATCAAGAGAAAACAACTTTCACATGTCCCTATGGCACTTTCCCTTTCAAGCGGATTCCATTTGGTTTATGCAATGCACCTGCGACTTTTCAAAGGTGTATGATGGCGATCTTTACGGATATGGTAGAAGACTATCTTTAAGTCTTCATGGATGACTTGTCAATAGTCAGGGATTCCTTTGATGATTGTTTGGCAAATTTTGATAGGGTATTGGCAAGGTGTGAAGAAACGAACTTGGTGCTAAATGGGAGAAATGCCATTTCATGGCCGAGGAAGGACTTGTACTTGGCCACAAAATTTCAAATAATGGCATAGAAATCAACAAGGCAATGATATAGGTGATTTCTAAACTTCAACCTCCAACTTCAGTGAAAGGCATGCAAAGTTTTTTGGGTCACGCGGGGTTCTACCAGCGCTTCATAAAGGATTTTTCTAAGTGGTGAACCCGTTGTGCAGACTCTTAGAGAAAGATGCTAAATTTCACTTCAATGATGATTGCATGAGAGCCTTTGAATTGCTAAAGTTCAAGTTGATAACCACTCCCATTATCACCGCTCCTAATTGGAGTATTCCTTTTGAGCTCATGTGTGATGCTAGTGATGTAGCAGTTGGAGCAGTTTTGGGAAACACATCAACAAGGTTTTTCATTCGGTCTACTATGACAATAAGACCATGAATGATTCCCAAGTCAATTGAGAAATAGATCCTTTCCATTGTGTTTGCAGTTGAGAAGTTCCGCCTACACTTGATAGGTGAAAAGGTTATTGTTCATACGGATCATGTGGTACTTCGCTATCTTATGAGCAAGAAAGATTCAGAATCTAGATAATGATATGGGTGATATTGTTTCAAGAGTTTGATATTTACATCCAAGATAAAAAAAGGAGCGAAAATCAAGTGGCGAACCACTTGTCTCGTTTGGAGGAGGAGGGGAGGTTGCATGATGGCCTTGAAATAAATGTATCCTTCCCCGATAAGCAACTCCTGGCTATTTCAATGAAGGAGGTTCCATGGTTCACGGATCTCGCAAACTTCCTTATGTGTGGAATCATCCCGGATGAGTTCTCTTCAAATCTAAGGAAGAAGCTCAAACGGGATTGTCAAGATTATTATTGGGACGAGACGTACCTTTTAATGATTTGTACGGATGGGGTAATTAAAAGATGTGTACGGGACGACGAGCAAAATATTATTCTTGAGACTTGCCATTCTTCGCCTTATGGTGATCACCATGGCGGAGCAAGAACAGTGGCCAAAATGTTAAGTTGTGGTTTCTATTGGTCCACTCTTTACAAAGATACAAGTGATTTGGTAAAAAGATGTGATGAATTCCAACAGGCCGGTGGAGTCTCGAAGAAGAATGAAATGCCTCTCACTACCATTTTGGAGATTGATATCTTTGATGTGTGGGGTATTGAATTCATGGGTCCTTTTGTGAGTTCTTGTGGAACCACCTAAATCTTGTTCGTGGTTGATTATGTGTCTAAATGGGTTGAGGCCATTGCTCTACCCAACAATGAATCGATAAGTGTGGTGGCGTTCTTGAAAAAGAATATTTTCACAAGATTTGGTACTCCATGGGCTATCATAAGCTATGGGGAGTCCCACTTTTTCAACAAGGCTTTTGACACTTTGCTTAGCAAGTATGGTGTCACTCATAAAGTTACGACTCCATATCATCCACAAGCTAGCGGTCAGGTGGAAGTCTCCATCCGGGAGACAAAGAGTATCTTGTCTAAAATAGTGAATGCTAACCGGGCAGATTAGTCAAAGAAGCTTGATGATGCACTATGGGCTTATCGGACTGCTTTCAAAATTCTTAGCGGGATGTCTCCATACCAGTTGGTGTTTGGAAAATCTTGTCATCTTCCGGTGGAACTTGAGAACAAAGCCATGTGGGCTTTAAAGAAGTTGAATCTGGATTGGGATGCAGCTGCTAACTTGCGGGTTGCACATTTGAATGAATTGGATGAGTTCTGGTACCATGCATATGCAAGTTCATCCCTGTACAAAGAGAAGATGAAGTACCTTCATGACAAATACATTAGGAACAAGGATTTCAAGGTGGGCGGTCTTTTTTTGTTGTTCAAATCACGGTTGAAGATGGTTCCCAGAAAGCTGAAATCTAAGTTGAGTGGTACCTTTGAAATTGTGGGTGTGATACCTTTTGGTGTATTGGACTTGAAGAACAAAAATGATGAGGTATCCCAAGTCAATGGTCGTCGGGTGAAGAATTATTTGGGAAAGGTTGATGATAGCCACGTGGTTGCAGTTATTCATTTCAAATGGTGATAATTTGCTTCTTGTTGCGACGTTAAATCAGGCGCTTCTTGGGAGGCAACCCATGTTTCTTTTTCTTTACTTTTCTTCTTTTGTAGAGGGGTTATTTTTTAGCTAACTGGATTTGAAGTGTGTTGCAGGGATGAGTTTTCTTTACTGGAATTCTTCCTAGAAAATTGGCTAAGTGTGGAAAAAGTGTGTATCGCAAATGTATTGTGCGGACCGCACAATTTTGGGTGTTGCAGCAAAAGGCGAACTGCGGCCGCATAATTACAGTGCAGACCGCACAAATTGAAAAGGAAAAATGCAAACTCTCTGAAGTTAGTTTGTTAGAGAAATGGACAAAGTGCATCCGCAAGTCAAAGTTTGCGGTCCGCAACAAAAATCTGCGGCCGCACTGCAAATTCTGCGGACCGCAGATCAACAAGGGCGTCTGAGCCCCAGGTAACAGAGTGCGGACCGTAGTAGGAATTCTGCGATCGCACTCAACCTTAGTCCCTTAGTCAGACCCGCCTAGTATAAATAGGAGGCCTAGGGCTCTGTTACTCTTTTTCCCTCCCTGAGCTCACGAAGTTTAAAAATTGAAGATTCGTCTTAAATTTGCTGCTCACAAGCCTAACAATTGTTGATCACTCATCTCGTGTGTAAATTCATCATTCGTATGCATCATTATCTTGATTAACTTCTTTTAATTTTTAGATTTTAGCAAATTTTGAACCATTTGTCTGTGAATCTATTTGAACAATCTTTTGGGATGAACATGTAGTGGGTAGATTGATAAATGTTTTAAGAGGAAGGGGTGAATTGATTATCATGCTTAAATGTTAATACCATGTCAAATTTGTGCAAAAATTGTTAACCCTAGAACTCCGATCGTTTTTGTTTTGAAATCTGCGGTCGCACAAGAAATTGTGCGGTCCGCAGAAGTTGAGATGAGAGTACCTTAGTCAAGAATGATTATGTGGCAACAATGAAAATTGTGCGGAACACAGAAATCCCTATGCAGCCGCAGAAAAGTGATTGCGGCCGCAAAACATACCAGTCTCTAACATCAGAGTTGGTATTTTGGTGGTATCTGAGCTGCGGGCGCAATGACAATTGTGCGGACCGCACTACAATTCTATGGTCGCACTAATAATTGTGCGGACCGCAGATGCAGTTCTGCGGCTGCAAGATTAAATTGTACGGTCCGCAATGTGCTTCCTGTGGCCGCACTGATAATTCTGCAGACCGCACTCCCCTACCCTGCAAGCATGTTTTACACTGTGTTCTTCACTCTCTCTCTGGTGTGTAATAATATGCTGACACTTGAATTACAACTGACACCTGTTGTTTCTTGTTACAGAAAAAGGTTAGATCTCGAGGCAGAGGTGATACTTCAAAGGCGAGGGGTGAACCTTCTAGGGGTCGAGGCAAGAGTGTTTTACCCCTCGCCCTCCAAAAGATAATCACAAAGAAGGATACAACCGGATGAGGAAGAAATGCAGAGCCCTCCGAATCCAGTTCTTATTCCCCATCTAGGGAAGCATCGGAGGGCAATTCAGTTCAAGAGCAGCCAGTTGTCCAATCAAAGTCATTGGGAAGTTATCAACTCGTGGATGAGCCTTCCACATCACATAGCACCTCTGAGGGTTTGGAAAGTGCCAGACAGGCATCTGATCCCTCATCTACACCTGTCCCTGAGGAATCAACGATTACAGTTGATGATATTCCAGATGATGGCCGAGGGGGAGATACTACAATTACCGGCCTTGAGTTGTCAGAGAATAAAGAGATCTTGGGGGACCAGTTCGTCAGCCTGGCTGCCTTCACAAGTTTCTGTGGGTGCTGACCAGTGAGATCGCTCACTCTTGAGCAACAATTCCAACTGAAAGACCTTGAAAAGTACAATCCGACAATCTTGAGGCAGTTTCGAGAGCGAAAGCGATGGATGTGGTTCACCCAGAGCGTAGTGGATGAAAAAGAATATCTTGTCCGGGAGTTATACTCCAATGTGGCGCACATAAAGAAAGGGACAAAAATAACTAAAGTAACTAAAGTGAGGAATCTGAATGTGCGTTTTGAACAACACACATTGAACACCTACTTGAGGTTTGATGATGTTAAGCCTGCACAGTACTTGGAGAAGCTGGCTATGGGAGATGCAGCTCGCCCATGGCTAGATGAGATTCTTGTAGCTCCGGGGCCACCACCACCATGGATCACAGCAAGGGTTCATATTCAGAGGAACACCCTAAACTTTGAGGCGAAGGGATGGCAGACCTTTGTCTGCAGTAGATTAGACCCGTGCCAGAATGAAACAAATCTTCCTATCCCCCGGGCAGTTTAGTCGCCTCCATCATGGCCGGGTACCCGATCAATGTGGGTGCCGCGATGTCGGCCAACATATCTGTGGTCACCAGGCAAGCTGATACCTCCTACCCGTATCCCAACACCATTATTGAGTACCTTACGGATGCATGGGTGGAGCCGAGAGATTTATATATGAAGGTTCGGGCTAAGAAGCCCTTCTTATGGTATTCTCTAATGGATGCACATAACCCTAAGAAAAAGGGTCAGCCGACTACCGCCATAGGCCAGTCTCATGAGCCATCAGTGGTAGTTGCAGAGACAATTGACATGCCATCCACTTCAGTAGAGCCTTCAGCCAGTGCAGGATCCATTCCCCCACCTTCAGACTCAGTGCCTTCCACCTCGGCTTTGAAGCCGGTGTCGATGCCCACTACTCCACTATCTGCGTTGCGAGTCTCCCAGACACTGGAGAGCCTCAACAACTGGATGCAGATACCAACTGCAGAGCTGTCTGGCATATCCAGTAATGTTGCAGCACAATCCTCCATTCCGGCACCCCATATTCCCCCCACAATCAGAACACAATAATGGCCACTCTAGTGCAACATGGGTCAGTAATAGAAGAGCTGGGAAAGGAAGTGAAGAAGATGCGGAAGCCCCAGGCCTCCAAGAAGTCAGTGGACAAGCTTGCAGTAGCCGGAGATATTCCACTTGATATGTTGATTGACCTGCACCACCCAGGCGTAGATCCTACAGCGTATACAGCACCAGCTGGCCAATATGAGGAGCCAGACATTGTTGTTGACACTGCCAAGATAGTACGTCAGATGTTCACCAACCCATCCACTCACGGAGTTGAGGATGATGAAATCTAATTGGATGAGGCTGAGGTCGGTCACACTGCTGGGGACACAGAGATGGCCACTGAGCCATAGGGAGTTTTCTTCACTCTTACCCTTCATTTACTCTTATTATGTTAGGCATTGGGGACAATGCATATTTTTATTCGAGGGGGGGGAGTTTATTTGATATATTTGATGATTCTGATACATTTGGCCTGTAAATAACTTAATACTATTTTCTTCTTCTTTCTCATTATGTATATATTCTGTCTACTCGCCCATTATGTATATTCGTTACTCTTTCAATAGTTTTTGCTTTGTAGCTTTTTATGTTTGTTTTCTTATTAGTTAGTGTCTAATTAAGTAGCTTCATTTTGAATTAGTAGATTCTTTTTTGATTTAATAGGTTCTTTTCATGTCTTAGTAGATAATAAGCCTTTGGTTTTCTTAATGTCACGGTTATTTTCAAAGGAAGTTTTTGTGTGAATCAGAAGACTCTTCCCAACGACCGATGGTGTGACAACCTTCTTAAGGGATTGAGTCCGTTTTTGGTGTTTAGATAATAATAGTAGTAATAATGAATAAAAATACCTAATTAAGTCATGCTCGAAGAGTCAAACATGCTTCACTTGGTATCAACACACTTAACTACGTGCTTATGGTTAAAAACAAGTTTTTTTGGAAAGAAATATCTCTAGTTAGTGACCTTGTGACTCTTGTGTTGACTTAGGCAATCATCGAGTGGTTTAATCAAACCATAGTAATTTTCAATCTTGAATATGGTCGTTGTGGGCCCTGACTCTATCCTCTCTAACAATCCAGTTGCGTGAGAGGTGAGGTATTTTGTTGCAAGTCCAAGTACCCGTGTGAATGGTCTAGAACTTTCCCCGAATGTGTTTCAAGGCGAAATCTTAAGTTTTGTTTGGCTTGAAAAGTGATTGTAGGTTTTCCTTGAACTGCTTGAATTTTTCCATTGCCCACCAATGTTGTTATCCCTAGTCAACCCATTTGAACATCGAACTTTTCTCATATGATAACCATGTTACAAGCCTTTACCTATTTTGTCGTGACCCTCTCTTGGCACCCGAGCTTTCCTTAACACTCTTGTGAAACAATTGACAAAAAACGGAAGTTTGGGGGAGAGAAGAGGAGCTTGAAATAGGTATCAAGGCACAAAAAGATAAAAGAAATGAAGAGAAGTAAAGGCAAGAAAATAAAAGAACAAAAAGAAAAATGCATAAAGAAAGTAAATAAGTTGAAGAGTTGAAGGGATTCAAAGAAGTAATGATGCGAAGCGTGGAGAAATCAAAGATAGAGAAAATTAATGTCATGATCAAGAAATAGTAATGTTAAGTCTCTATAGTTCCCCCAAGGGAAATAAAATGCCTCAAAGAATTGGCAAAGCATGAGTCATGAACAGAAAATAGAGTGCTTAAGGAAAGATGAACCTGTTCTATCATAGCATATCCAACCTTAGTCCAAAAGCCTTCATTGCATTCCAAAAAAGCCCTACGTGATTTCAAGCCGAGTGATCTTACATTAGTGGCGATCAACATGAGGGGAAAGCCTATGATACTTAAAGTCGTACTTGTGACATTCTATTGAGAGAGATGAGTGAACTTTCGCAAATCTTTCGATTGAATGCAAAAATTCTTAAACGAGATAGGCAAACAGAGAGTAGAGGAGGAGGAGTTTAGGATTCACAATGACCTACATGAAAGAGCGAGCTTCCTTGATGAGTAAAGTCAACTCTTAATGCTCAAGTGTCACATTAGAACTATTTGTGCATAAAAGTTTAACTTGTTGCCTTGTTGATAATTCATAAGTGGTTTGGGTAATTGTTGGTACCAATTGATGTGTGAATGAATCACCTTTGATTAGCTGGGATGGCCCTTACCTTGTGGAGGTGGGAATTAATTTATTTTCTTGAGGACAAGCAAAACTTAATGGGGGAGTTGATAAGTGGGGATTTTGACTACTTATTAGTGTCTTTTAGCTTTTGTTTTAGTCCAAAAGCATTTATTTGTGTTCCCAAAAACTGATAAAATGTGCTAAATTGTAGGAATATTGGAAGATGGACTCCCGAGATGAAATCCAACTCAAAAAGGAGTAATCTAAACTCAAGGCCATAAAAGGCACATAAGCTCACAAGTGCGGACTGCAAAATATCATCTGCGGCCACAGATAATGAAGGAAAGGCCAGCGGACCTTTGTGCAAAGTGCGGTCTGCATATGAATTATGCGGCCGCAAAAGATGGCTAGGAAAAAAGTTCAAAGAGTTCGCATTCCAAGTTCCTCTGAATCTTGTGCGGAAGCGAGATTCCAATATAAGTTTACTTATCATTTCCTCTACTTTTTCTTCAATTTCAAGCATGAGTAGCTAATTTTTACTAGGGTTGTGACTCAACCCTAGCGTGTAAACATTATGGGTGTTTAATTTAATGCTTTTTTATGGTTTGGTGCTTATTATTTAGCCTGGTTCATGCTTTAATTTGTGGAATTAATGGTCGCAAATATTAGTTCATGCCTATTTGACTTGGTCTCTACTTGAGAAAGAGAGACTTAGTCTAGGAACACTTGGCTAACAAGAAATTAGGTCAATAAAAAGATTGATAATTTCAATTAAAGGGTTCAACCTAGATATAGTAATAACCCAACTTGAGCTTTTATCAACCGTTTCGTTCAATACGCATTTGGGCTTGAGATAGCCAAATTGGGCAAAACCACAATCTGACCAAAAGGTATTGAGTGGGTAATTGAGTGTTGATAGCTATAATAAATCCCGATCAATAAAAAAAGCATTAAGGTTTATATCCCATTAGGGAAACACCAAGGTGATGCTCATAGCCCTAAGCTTTTTGCAAAACTTGAAAAACAACAAAAGCAATTCTCTTAGTTTTATTTCTCAACTTTTCAATCCTAGATTTAAATTAGACATAGAAACAACCTAAATTTGTGGAAGTGTAAATCGAGATAGTCAAACTCACATACTCCAATATATACTCCTAACTCCAATATATAGCTCCTTGCGAAAATCGACCCCGACTCTTGTCGGGTACGATCATTGCAATCGACCGTTTCATAACCTTGAATGGAGGTGTAAAATTTTATGAGATCAGTAACCACAAAGTCAACTCTCGATCAAACTTCTCAACACTCCAATCTTTTATTTTTTCAAACTTTTTCCATTTCAAGCCAAAATCACCCACGGACCTCCAAATCAATATCCGGACAGACTCCTAAGTCCAAAATCACCATACGGAGCTATCGGAACTATCAAACTCCATCATGGATCTATATAAGTCAACATCCGGTCAACTCTTTCAACTTAGGCTTCTAACCTTGGGACTAAGTGTCCCAACTCATTCTGAAACATCCTCGGAACCAATCTGACTACTTCGGCAAGTCATAATGACAGATGAGCAAAGTATAAGCAATAAACGGGGGGAACAGGGCTATAATACTCAAAATGACTGGCCGGGTCATTACATCCACCCCCTCTTAAACAAACTTTCTTCCTCAAACGGGTCTAGATCATACTTGGACTCTCAAATAGGGGTGGATATTTTCTCCCCATCTCCCGCTCGGTCTCCCAAGTAGCCTCTTCGACTGGCTGCGCTCTCCACTACACTTTCACTGAAGCTTTATTCTTTGACCTCAACTTCTGAACCTGTCGATCCAAAATGACCGCCGGCTCCATATCATAAGTCAAATCACCATCCAACTGAACCGTGTTGAATTCCAAAACATAAGACGGATCGCCGACATTCATTCGGAACATGGAAACATGAAACACTAGATGAACACTCGACAGAATAGATGGAAATGCAAGCTTGTAATCCACCTATCCAATCCTCTCAAGTATCTCAAAAGGCCCAATATACCGAGGTTCGACTTTCCCCTTATTCCCGAACCTCATAATACCATTCATGAGTGAAACCCTAAGCAATACCTTCTCTCCCACCATGTAAGCAACATCGTGAATGCTCTGATCAGCGTAGCTCTTCTGTTTAGACTACATCGTGCGAAGCCGATCCTGAATCAACTTAACCTTGTCCAAAGCATATTGAACCAAGTCAGTACCCAATAGCCTAGCCTCACCCGGCTCAAACCAACCCACCGGAGACCGAAATTGTGTCCCATACAAAGCCTCATATGGAGCTATCTGAATGCTTGATTGGTAGCTGTTATTGTAGGCAAACTCTGCAAGCGGTAGAAACTGATCCCACGAGCCCCCGAAATACATGACACAAGCGTGTAGCATATCCTCCAATATCTGAATAGTGCGCTCTGACTATCCGACCATCTAAGGGTGGAATGTTATACTCAACTCAACCTGTGTACCTAACTCTCGCTGCACTGCCCTTCAGAACTGCGTGCCTCGATCTGAAATGATGGAAAGCAGCGTACCGTGAAGGTGAACAATCTCGCGGATATAGATCTCAGCCAGCCGCTCCGAAGAATAAGTAGTCCCAACTGGAATGAAATGTGTGGACTTGGCCAACCAATCCATAATCAACCAAATAGCATCAAACTTTCTCGAAGTCCGTGGGAGCCTAAATACGAAGTCCATAGTGATATGATCCCATTTTCACTGTGGAATCTCAAGTCTCTGAAGCAAACTGCTTGGTCTCTGATCTCGTACTTCACCTGCTGACAACTTAGGCACCGGGCTACAAACCCCACTATATCTTTCTTCATCCTCCTACACCAATAGTGTTGCCTCAAGTCCTGATACATCTTCGCGGCACCTGGATGAATGGAGTATCGTGAACTGTGGGCCTCCTCGGGAATCAACTCATGTAGCCCATCCACATTGGGCACACAAATCCAACCATGCATCTACAACAACCTATCATCCCAATAACCTCCTTGGCATTACTGTGCTAAACCATGCTTTAAGGACAAACAAATGGGGGTCATCATACTTACGCTCTCTGATGCGATCGTGTAAGGAAGACCCAGAAACCACACAAGCTAGAACCCAACTAGGCTTCGAAACATCTAACCTCACGCACTGATTGGCCAAGGCCTGAACATCTGATGCAAGCAGCCTTTCACCTACCGGAATAAATACAAGGCTAGACATACTCACTGCCTTTCTACTCAAGGCATCGACCACCACATTGGCCTTCCCGGGATGATACAGAATGGTAATATCATAGTCTTTTAGCAACTCCAACCATCTCCACTGCCTCAAATTTAGATCATTTTGTTTGAAAAAGTGCTGGAGACTCCGATGATCCATAAATACCTCACAAGAAATACTGTAGAGATAATGCCTCCAAATCTTCAATGTGTGAATGATGGCTGCCAACTCCAAATCATGAACATAGGCAATCACTCTACCCTCCTGTATCAAGACACACCCAATACCAATCTGAGAAGCATCACAATACACTGTATAAGAACCCGACGCTGAAGGCAAAACTAGAACTGAAGCTATGGTCAAAGCAGTATTGAGCTTCTAAAAGCTCTCCTCACACTCATTTTACCACCTGAATGGAGCACCCTTCTGGGTCAACCCGGTCAAAGAAAATGCAATGGATGATAAACTCTCCACGAAGCGATGATAATATCCGGCCAAACCAAAAAAACTTCGAATCTCAATAGCTAAAGACGGTCTGGTCCAACTCTGAGTTGCCTCTATCTTCTTTGGATCCAGCTTAATCCCCTCACTTGACACCACGTGCCCCAAGACACCACCAAACTGAGCCAAAACTCACACTTGGAGAACTTGGCATAAAGTTTCTCCTCCCTCAAACTATGACAAACGAATCAAGATATGGCTTGAATACACAGTTCATAAGATGCATGAATGCTGCTAGGGCGTTGGTTCACCCGAAAGACATCACAAGGAACTCATAGTGAACATAGTGGGTCCTGAATGACATCTTCAAAATATTCGAGTCCCGAATCTTCAACTGGTGATACCCAGACCTCAAATCAATCTTAGAGAACACCTAGCTCCCTGAAGCTAGTCAAATAAATCATCAATGCGTGACAAAGGATATTTTTTCTTACTTGTAACTTTTTTCAACTACCTATAATCGATGCACATCCGTGTAGTACCATCCTTCTTCCCAAGGCGACACACTAGGACTAATAAACCCCTATATCAAGAAGCTCCTGAAGATGCTCTTTGAATTCCTTCAACTCTGCTAGTGCCATGCTATACGGAGGAATAGAAATGGGTTGAGTGCCTGGCACCAAGTCAATACAAAATCAATATCCCTGTTAGGTGGCATGCTCGGCAGGTCTGCAGGAAAAACATCCAGAAAGTCTTGCACTACCGAAACAGAATCAATAGTAGGAGTATCAACCCAAACATCTCTCACAAAGGCCAAATATGACAGACACCCCTTCCCAACCATCCGTTGGGCCTTCAGATAAGAAATCACCTTGTTGGAAACATAATCTAGAGAACCTCTCCACTCGATCCTCGGCAACCCTGACATCGCCAAGGTCACGGTCTTAGCGTGACAATCTAGAATAGCATGACATAGGGACAACAAATCCATACCCAAAATCATGTTGAAATCAACCATACTAAGCAATAAAAGATCAACTCTAATCTCCAACCCTCCAATGGTCACCCCACATGATCGATACATACAGTCCACAACAATAGTATCACCCACCGGCATAGATACATGAAGTGTTGAAACTAAGGACTCACAGAGAATATCGTTATTAAGGACTCACAGAGAATATCCAAATAACGAGTAAAATAGGATGATACATACAAATAAGTAGAATCATGGTCAAATAATGTGGAAGCATATTTTTGGAACACTGAAACAATACATGTGATCACTGCGTCTGAAGCAACGGCCTCTAGCCTGGCAGGGATAGCATAGAACCGATCCTGACCGCCACCTGATCGGCCTCCCCCTCTAAGGCGACCTCTAGCTGCCTGAGCCCCACCCCGAGATGGCTGAGGGGTGGTGAAGTAACTGGTGCGGAAGTGATGACCTGACCCCTCTACTGAACTGGACCTCCAAAGCGGCAGGGACACTGTTTCTACACATGACCAAACTCCCCACACTCGAAACAACTCCCCGCTGGTTGTGGGGACTGAATCAGGCCCCGAGAACCAGAATAACTGCTAGAAGGACCCGACACAAATGAACCCTGAACCGATGGAGCACAAGATGAACTCTGAGCTGGGACAGAACTGAGAGATGACTGACCCTGATGAGCATCGTATGAACCATGGCTAGATGATGCACCACGATGAACCAGATGAGCCATCTGAGAGAGCCTATAAGGACAAACCTCGCTCGAATACATTCATTCGACCTCGCTCGAATACATACATTCGACTTCGCTCGGATACATACATTCAACCTCACTCGGATACATACATTCGACTTTGAATGGAAAATACATTCGACCTCGCCCGAATATATACATTCGACCATGCTCGAATACATAGATTCGACCACGCTCGATTACATACATTCGAACACACTCGAATACATACATTCGACCTCGCTCGAATACATACATTCGACCTTGCTCGGATACATACATTCGACTTCGAATGGAAAATACATTTGACCTCACTCGAATACATACCTTCGACCTCGCTTGGATACATACATTCGACTTTGAATGGAAAATACATTCGACCTCGCTCGAATACATACATTCGATCTCTCTCGAATACATACATTCGACTTCGAATGGAAAATACATTCAACCTCTCTCGGATACATACATTCGAATTCGTTCGGATACATACATTCGACCTCGCTCGAATATTTACATCCGACTTTGAATCACCTGCAGTCGACCTCGCTCGAATATCTACATTCGAATCATCTTCAGTCGATATCAAACCAGTCACATCCGACGTTGCTCGAATCATTTATATTTGAAATCGCTTGAATCCTTTATTTTTGACTTCTCCCGAAGTAGCTGCACTCGACTAACAGCCAAAGATTAGCCTCACGCCAGCCAACAAGCGGCCCACAAAAAATAACATCGCAACAAAATAAGGAAAGAAGGCAAAGCATGTAATGAAAGAAAACCATTACATTACAAACCAATCAGGTTACAAAACTCGCCTTCTTTTACAACGGGCCCAAGTACACCCTCACAAAAGCAAAAACAAAAAGAGAGCACCAAAAAATCTAAGTACCAAACACTAAGCCGCATCGTCCCCTTCAGCATATTCATCATCATACCAGGGATCAAAGGCAAGCCCATATACTGCATCATCGTCATCATCCCCACCAGGCGAGTCGGGAGCATAACCACAAGCCTCACGAGCTGCTTGTGCTTTGCCACGAACGTCGTCAAGTTCCTCCTCGAAAACCTTTCCTGCTGTCCTCAACGACCTGAACACGTCCAGCTGAGCCTCGGCATGGACCCACTTCCCATATAGCTCCCGCGGCACACTCGCCTCGGCAGAAGCCTAAGGAACCGACGAACGGGCCAGCTGCTCCTTCTCAGCCCTCAAAACTACCACCTGCTCATTCAAACTTGCCAGCTCAACTTCCACATCTCCAATCTGCTCCTCCAGTCTCGCCACTTTAAGCGCCGAAGTCTCTGCTTCGCTAGCCCCCTCAAGTCTACAGACACGTAGGGTCCCCTCTACGGCCGCCGCCTCCTCTATCGAGGCCGTCCTAACCCTCTTCACCATTTCCAACTCATCCCTCAGAGTGGCGATCCTTGCCTGCAGGTCCGAGTTCTCAGCCATTACTCCCTTCCCTAGTTCGAGCTCGTCTTCCTTGCACTTCAATGCCTCTTCCATCTTGCTACATCGGTTAATGGCCTTTAGTATTTCCTCATCCTTCTCTTTTAGCTCCTCATTCTTCCCCCTAATCTCATCACGAAGTCCCCGGAACTGCCCGTCCTCGCCAACGCTACTGACCACCTTCCGGTACTTGAAGTGGTACTCCCTGTACTTGGACTCCATCCTCCTATACTGAATCGCCCTCTCCTCCTCTCGTCAGTCACGCTCGATATCAAGGATGAGAGTCTTGTAAAGAAAGGAAGAAGTCAGCTAAGACAGTAATATTAACGAATATATGAAAGCGTAACTAGAGTACTCACCCGCAAGGCCATCCCAGATATCCCAAGGGAAAGATCGGCGTCCCTCAATGTCTGTAGAGTCTTGTTCTCGGCCTCGGCACACAAAGGGACGAACGACGGTGCCACACGCTCAATGTCATCCAGGAGGTTGAATTCCACAGGTATAACTATGTGACAGTTAGGACCCTCCGTCCTGATCTCCACACGGGTTCTCCTTTCAATATAGGCCATTGCCTCGTCGAGGTCGATATCGGAACCCGAGTCGACCTCTCCCACGCCAGTGTCATCACGCATCTTCTCCCCCGATGAAGAACGACCACCTACTATTTGTGCAAACTCCATGTCGCCATAAGCCTTCTCAGCCCTGGAAGGCCTCTCTCCCATAACGCACCCGGGCGTGACACCTGTCTTCTCGGTCGAAACATCCCCTGATCTCGCCCCGAGGACCGGAATCCTGTCCGACCCCTCCACAGCTACGGATTTTCCCATATCTATCCTTCGCCTCTTCCTCAGCGGTGTTTCCTATTCATAGGAAGGTCTTTCGGTGAATAAAAAATCCTTCTAAGGCGGGATGTCGCCTGGAACCTCCGCATCAAAGGGAACAGACCCCTCTATCCATCGAATCCAAGCTTCGCTTCTCGTGGATTCGACCAAAGCTAACTCCCTAGAAATCAATGCCGCCTTTTGGCAGAAGGCGGAGCGGGCGTTTTCGCTTTCTTAAAAGCCCGTCGACCTGGTACAAATAATGATGAGTCAAAAATGTTAAGGAGCTCAACCAAAACGAGATAAATAGAATACTTATGGGGGGAGTTTCGGACCATAGCGTTTGTAAAAGGAAGACCAGTCGTGGAGACAGCACATGAGCCAACCAATCCTTCATGTCTAGGACGATGGAGGGACAGCGTTTCACGGCTGTGAACGAGAAAGCATAAATGAGTCACAAGGGACAGGAAACGATAAAGTGTGCAACGACGGAAGGTACGAGATAGTACTTATGTTGGTAGCTCCACTTTTCAGAAAACCCGGTCAGGTCCGTTACCAGCTGGTCCGTTCTGACAAAGGAATATTTGCGCCAGAGTAATCGACTCGCCTTATCGTCCATCCCAGCCACCAATCCTTTCGTCCAACGATTTCTCAAGTGTATCATGGTACCACGAAGGAAAGTAGGTGAGAATAAATGCAGCAGATAGCGGAGGTCGACTCTGCAACCAGCCAACTCCACATACTTAGTCAACATTAAAAAGATCTTGTAGCAGTAAGGGGAGAGATGCGTTGGACAGATATTGTAGAAACGGAAAAATTCCTCAACTATCTTGGGAAGTGGAAAAGTATAACCGATGGTAAGAGGATAGACATATAAGGCACAGATCCCAGGATGGTGAACCTGGACCGTGTCGTCTCCCGCGGCAATGATCTCTATGTGAGAAGGGATGCGATATTTGGTTCGCATCTCAGCCAGTCCAGCCTCCCTTGTTTAGGAAAGTTCAGGTTCAGGGGTAGGCCCAGGCGCTCTAGGGAAGTCATTTGTAATTGCGGGGTTCTTTGGTATCACCTCATCGACAGAGGGGAAGCTGTCATCTCCCTCAATCGGAACTCCTTCATCGATAGGAAGAATAGCCACTGACAAGGGAGCGGCGTCTGAAATATCTTCATGACTATGGGGAGAAACAGACATTACGATTATAGTGGATCGAACAATGGTAGGAAAAGAAATGAGATTCAAGAAAGGGGCTGAAGAATTCAGGAGAAAGAATCCACAGAAGAAGAGAAGGGGAAGCATGAAAGGTATTGATAGGAAGGAAAATGATGAAATTTCAAATGAAGAAGTCCTCACCTATTTATAGGGTTGGTGGGCCTCAAAATCGAGGCCAAAAGCAACCTGCAAGCACAAGAATCGAAACATCAACATTGCAGGTATTGCATGGGGAAGATGTTCCATAATGACGCGCGTGACAATGACAATCACCTGACGTCACTTGCGCTGGTTACGGCCTTAACAGACGCCGACTGCCTGGTTACGACCAAATTTCCTTCATAACGGACGTAGAATAATCCGCTCACCAAGGACGAGGTGCCCACGACCTTCATAAGCGGAGTGACTAACTGTATTGGTCGAAATTTGGATCATTTCCCATAAGGCCAGCGGCCGAGGTCGAGGCGTAGCTCGACCGACAATTGGGGGCAGCAGTCCTAACTCAGACGAAGTCGAGCAGGGGTCTTTAGTGATGATAGCCCAATTTTTAGTTAAAGATGGGGAATATTCCTACAAAATATTCCTTCCCTTGCACTTTTTAGAGTTCCTTAAAGGATGTCTCCCATATATAGAACGGGGGAGAGAGAAGAAGGGGATTTTTGGATATTTTTGACTATCAAAAGAATATACATTTGTTGTCTCATCTATTGATTCCCAGGTGAAGAAACACTTTTCTGTATACAAGATTCAGTATTTGACTTACGCTGTCTATCGCTTACTCTGCTGGCAACAAGACAGAGGATATTCATCATTCGGTATTCGGACGTGTAATCATTCGTTATTACATTTATTGTCATTGCATGCGTTTATTTCGCACAGACCTTAGTATATTGATTATCCATCATTATAAGCATCCTGGTTTGGCGTTCAATATCCCAGCGCCTTTACTCCGTTCAATGATCATTACCTTTGTAGATCTAATGGTTATTGAGCTTAACTAGGATTAACCTGTCATCTTAGCTTAGCAAACCTCACATAAGTGTATTATCGTGTTTTTGGTAAAACAATAATAGTCACACCAAATTCTTTCCTACTCTTCTCCTTCCATATATCCGCAAAAAGAGAACACCCCAAGATACGAAGAAATCAGCATAGAGTAACATAGTACACCAAATACAAACTCGATCATTACCAACTTGTACTTGTTTTATATATTGCAATTTTCTGCTCTCTACATAAAACCAAAAAGAGTTAGCATGCTTCACGACTATGTCTAGAAACTATTACAAAGTCTCAAAACACAAATTAGAGACCCAAAATCCACAGGACACAAAACTAAGAAAACTTTTATAAAGTACTTACCAAATTTCTATAGGATAATAAGTACTTCCAATATATATATATATATACGAAGATTATAAAAAAAAAGTGGAAAATATTGTCGAATTAGGTTTGCTATCAGTTCGACTTTTTATTTTATAATTAAAAAAATGAAATTTTGTCTGTGTTTTATAATATTCCATATAGTACCAAAACAAACCACACATTTGTTTATTTTGATTTTTTATTCGATTTGGTATTTCAGCTTATCTTCAACTCCCCTAAGCAAAATGAACTTATGCCATTTTGTTCTTTTCTAATTTGTTTTTCCCTCATTAAAAAATTGGAATATTCTGTACCAAATGTAGTTCTGTATTTTCAGTTTTGTGAAGAAAAAGACTTGTACTCTCTTTAAAAAAACAGACACTTCGCCGCCCAGGTGTTAACCAAAAATATTATTTTAGAAAGCGATAAAAGAGAAAAATATTATTCAATTCCTTACATCTCTTTCTGGCCTAGATCAAATATCTATTGTTCAAAAAGAATTCATATGACAAGGAACACAAGTGTAAGGATAATCAAGATTCAAGAACGTACAGTTCTTTCGATTTGTCCATTCTTAAAACAATATAAAATCGATAAAATGGTTAAACAAGAGAAACAAATTTGTGTTAAACTTTTTGTGCGAGTTAAGAAATTGACTTGTGAAAAGTGAATTTTGTAATTTTTTTTACCGTAACACATTAAAGAATGTTTCTGGTCGAATCTCAAACAGCTAAAGATTGGTAGATTAATGCAAACCGGCCAATACGATTTTCCAACAACAAAAAAGTCACTTGCACCTAATGCATACAACAAACCAATAATCGCATGCACGTTTTATTAACATATGTTTAATTCAAAGAATCTAAAAAAAGTAAAAGAAAAGATTAATGTTAGTATTATATTCATGCAAATGAATTGACATCCAAAATTGTTCCTAGTAGTATCCAAAATTACAAATTTCAAATATTAGAATAAGTCTTTTTCTATAGTTCATAACAAGATTCAAGCCCAATAAGAGGAAAATAGAAAACAAAATGAAATAATCCACAAAAATCAGCTTTTTAACTGTTATAACTTATTTTGTTATGTTGGGTAATGCCAATAACCTGCGTATGTCAAGGCTCATATGAATGGCGGATCTATGTAGGAAATTGGGGGTGGTACGTCATCCGGTAGCTCGAGTAAAATTATATATATGTACTAGTATTTTCGTCAAATATTGTCATATACAACGGGTGGCTCCCCAAGTCACAAAATAACTGCAGGTGCCACGGTTAAAGTGTTGAACTCCACATAAAATGCCCAGGATTGAGACTCTATTGTAGTCCTTGTTATTTGTTTTGTTCTTATCTTTTTTCCCTTTCCTTATGCTCATTTTAAATTGTTTTAATCTCTTCAGCTTTGTTATTCACTTTATTTATACAATCTCTTTTTTATTATTTATTTAAATTGTATATTTTCTTCTTTTTTCTTTTTCTAGATCTTCAAATTTATTTGAATGTGATTTTAATCATTTCCTCTTTTTATCCATCTAATGTAGTTTTATTACTTTTAGAAATTAGAGTGATGCATCAAAGACATAATATTAATCGAGATATATGTAGATTGAAGTGATGTATTTTCTAATTTAAAATTTTATTTTGCTTTATATTTTTTAATCATATTAATCGAATTTGAATTTAGAGAATTAGACCGAATTGGACATAACCTATTCGATTTTGTGATAACATATTCATTTATGCATAAAACAATCTTTTAAATTGAATTGAATCAATTCAAATTGGACCAAATCAAACCAGATTAATAAAAAAATGTATCGAACCGACTAAATGTACATCCAAGTTCAATCTCTTCACTATGATCGGTTTGCATTAAAAGCAATGGCATCAGGGACGTACACAGAAATTTTTGTAAGGCATTGTCGAAATTTATAGAAGAATCGGAATAATAACTTTAGTTATCATTCTAGATAAGAGATAACTTTAGTCTATTAGTTTTGTTGAGTCTTAAGTTAGAAAAAGTCTTGAATTAAATTCTACTTCATCACAATTTTTAACCATATAGATTTTCTCAAATATTTGCAAAAGGAATGTGCTAGTTGAGGTTTGAAACTCTGACCTCTTAGAGCAAAATCAAGCACATAATCAATGCGCCAAGAGATAATTTATGTCAATTGGTTTAATTTTTTCCTACTTATCCGCTTCCACACAGTATTAATACATTAGTAAAAAATATATTGACGAAACGATATCGCATGATACCGCATCGATAAATATGCATCCGTCTCAGAGTGACACCCGTAACCATCAAATCCTGGATCCGCCTCTTGCATATGATCAAACACCGGTTAAGTTAAGTTTTCTGAATGAATTTGGTGCGAGTACCTTTGTCCCAAATTTCGACTTGTCTAGTGATTAGATAACATATGTAGTAACAAATCCCACTTGGTGTGCCTTTGCGATTTGGTGGAATACCAAAAACAACATATTAAACTAACTAATGTTGATTAATCTTTTTGAGTGAGACATCCAAAATAATATACAATGGTAGTTGAATTAGGAGAAAACATACCCGTTTCTTGTTTTATCAACACTTTCACATATTAAAGAAAGGAACTTGATTTGTCCTAATACTGATTTAACTACTAATGAAGTGACAAATAAGAGAGTACGTATAGTTGCGTGGAGTTTAGAAATTCTTAATTAACATTAGACCGTAAAGGTTAAGTTATTTGTGATTAAGACAGAAATGACGATGTTCCCTTCCTCTTTTTTCAAATGTTAGCAAAGCCACTCACCAAACAAATTACAGAAAAATTGGTTGCAGTTAATGGAATACCTTTTTTCGTGAGAATGACTCACAACTATCTTCAAACTTTTAAATGCATAAATGGCTTTTCATATGCTGCACTCATGCATGTATTTGTATAGCTTAGTTGTAATGTTAGAATTTATAGGTTTAGAAGATGTTTTGTAAGACTCCAAATGTCTATATAAGTTAATAAATTATTTCCTTGTAGATTTTTTCCAACTTCTCTAAGATCAAGATTTTAATCTCCCATTTGGTCACCCCATATGAAACAATCAATTTTTCTAAGGTAGAAAACGCTAAGCTTATGAAATGATCATCAAACCTACCGATATGGGGAAGAAGTTAGAAAAAAAAAAATGTGTGCTTTAAATTGAAATAACAAATATATAGACGGTGTTATAAATAGAATTCTATTTAGAGTGAATATCTATTTTTTAAGAGAGTTTTACTTTCTGGCTAAGTCATTTTTCCCCTATAAATAAATGAGTCTTACCCCCATTGTAAATCATCTCAAAATTCTATAAGAATTTCCTCTCTCTTTCTCTGCAATATTGTTCTTCTTCTTTTATTATTTCATTACACGTTATTAGCACGAGACTCTACGGTCTCAAAAAGCTCTTTGAAAATATTAAGGTATAACTTTTCTCCTCTTTTTAATTATGACTGACATTATGATTCGTTGCCTTTGAAATTTCGGGCAAGAACTATATGACATGGGTGTTGGATGCTGAAATCCATTTAGATGCAGTGGGTCTTGGAGACGCCATTAAAGATAAAAATAAAGCATCTACCCAAGACTGTGCTAAGGCCTTGATTTTCTTGCGCCATCACCTTGATGAAGGGTTAAAAATAGAATATCTCATAGTCAAAGATCCACTTGTTTGTGGAATGGCTTAAAGGAAAGATATGACAACTTAAAGTTGGTCACTCTTCCACAAGCACGATATGATTGGGCTCATCTGAGGCTCCAAAACTTTAAGTCTGTTTCTGAATATATTCTGTAATGTTCAGAATTACTTCTAAATGGAAACTCTGTGGAGATACTATCACCGACTCTATGATATGCTTGAAAAAACGTACACAACATTTCATGCCTCCAATATGGTCTTGCAACAGCAATACCGAGAGAAAGGTTTCAAGAAGTACTCTGAGTTGATTTCTCTTCTCCTTGTGGCTGAACGAAATAACGACTTGCTCATGACAAATCACGAAAATCGACCCACTGGGTCTACACCATTGCCTGAAGTGGATGAGGTGTATTCCCATTATGCTAAGTGTGGGGAAGGTCGTGGCCCTATTAATGGTCGTGGACAAGAAAGAAATTTTCCTGGTGTTAATCACCCACCAAGGAAAAATAACCACCATGGAAAGGGAAAAACGAGAAGCCAAAGGCAAATGGTTCAGAAACTAAATGTTATCGTTACGGTGGAAAAGAGCATTGGGCAAATATTTGTCGTGTACCAAGACATTTGGTTGAGCTTTATCAAGCGCATCTCTAAAGAATAAAGGCCCTGAAACCAATTTTGTCTCTGACAATGATTTTGACATCACCCACTTAGATGTAGCAGACTTCTTTAAGCACCCTAATGAAAAAATAGACCACTTGATTGATGATAGATCTGTGGCGAAAGATGATTGAGTAGTTTGATTATTATAATTTTTTTGTTTTGCCTATTCGTAGTAGTTAGTGAATAAACATCATGTAATCATAATTTTTTTACATGAGTAGTAGTCATTAGTATCAATTAGTATTATTTATTTTATGAAATAGTATT
>ML312264.1:0-23056 GCA_005239505.1 Nicotiana paniculata | reverse complement strand
TGGCCCATTTCTTTAAAATAGATAAGAGTTGGTCCAATATTTTTATTCACATAATTTGTTTTTAAACAATAAGGCTATAAAATAATATGAAAAAAAATCAGATTTTTTTTAAATTAAATTAACTCCTTGCTTTTCTAATTAATTAATTAAACGCTAGGCAAATTATTAGGCGCGTTGTAACTTCACGGAATCGCTTGCGTAGCGTGATGTTTAACATTAAATAAATTAATTCAACGATTTCATTTCATACTCTTAAATTTATTTATTTTTAGTTAATTTTTAATTTAATTAATAAGTTGCTAAAATCGCGGATTCGCTTGCGTAACGCAATAGTTAATTTTTAATTAATTTTCTTTAAATGTAGTAACCCTTTTTTTTTCAAAAGTAATAATATACTAATAATATTTGTCATAACTGTGGATTCGCTTGCGTAGCGCTGTTATGATAAAATTAATCAATTTCATCTCGATCACGCATTCGCTTGCGTAGCGTGGTCATAACAACGTAATTTGTCCAAAAAATTATTTTTCTTGAAAAATCTAATAACCAAGAAGTAAAAGCGGACAAGTAAATCACAAAAACTTAATAAAGCACAATTTATTCAGAATTAATTTAAGCCAAGTTTAAGTCAATAAAGCGTCTGTGCTAGAACCACGGGACTCGGGGAATGCCTTATACCTTCTCCCCGGTCAACAGAATTCCTTACCCGAACTTTATTTTCGCGGACCAATAAAAGGAGAGTCAAATCTTCCTTTGATTAGGGATTCAAATAAAGGTGACTTGGAACACCCAAAAATCAATTCCAAGTGGCGACTCTGAGCAATAAAATAATCCCTATTTCAAAATTTTCACTTTAATTTGAAAAACTCTTTAACCCACAATCCCATAACACATATCTTTTTAGGGGGTTAGAAAAGGGGTGTGACATAGGGTACATCACTCCCTAGTTGAGTTGAGGTTAAACGCAGGATACACCACTCCCTAATATCTTTATTGATAGAGCTTAAATATATGGTACACCACTCACTGATATCATTCTTGGACATAGGTTACACCACTCCCTAGTCTCCATACTAGTATAGGTACACCAATCCCTAGCTGTGTTATCCAACATAGGGTACACTATTCCCTAGTTGAGTTGAGCTTAAATGCAGGATACACCACTCCCTGATATCATTACTAATAAGTGGAGACTCTAATTAAATTAAATAATCTCATTTCAATAATGTCACTTAAATTGGAAAAACTCATTTCCCCCCGCAAAAGGGATGTGTGACAGCTCTGGTGACTTTTTGTCTTTCATTCGAAAGAAGAAGAAGAAAAAAGAAAAAGAAAATTTCCATCCAAAATTTGTTTTCCCTTCCTTCAGAAGTTTTCTTTCAGAAATAAAAAGTAAAACTCATAAATCCAAATTATTTTGTACTTCTTTAAGAATTCTTTCTTTTAAATATTCTAAAAAAAATGGTTATATTTTCCTCCTCTTTAGAAATCTTCCTTTCAAAATTTAAAAAAAAAATCAAAATTCAAAAATATTTTCTTTCTTCTTTAGAAGTATTTCTTTAAAAAATTCCAAAAAAAAAAATCAAAATCTGAAAAATATTATCCTCTCTTTTTTAGAAGTCGTTCTTTCAAAATTCCCAAAAAAATGAAAAAGAAATTCACAATCCAAAATATTTCCTTGTTAGGAGATTTTGTGGGATGATTTTCATATAAAAAAGAAGAAGAAAAATTGATGGATAAATTAAAAAGAGTTAGCTTATGTACTTTATTCTTAGCGCCCCTAAATTACGTGATGATCTGATTCATGCGGCATCATGATACGTAGACAATATTTATCGGATGCAATCATAGCCATTAAAAAACTGAGTGAAGAAAAACGAGAAGAAAGAAAAAGAAAGAAAAGAGTGACAAAAATAACTGAGAAAAACAAAGAGCGAAAAATAACAAAAAGAGAAAAAATAAAGATGTGAAAGATCCAAAAAAGAGAGCGCGGAATGAAAAGAAAAGAGAGACACAGTGGCAAAGGATTAGTTAAAGCCGGGATGAAACACGCAATGTAACCATTCAAACCCATGATAGAAGCATTTAATTGTTTAGGTTCATTGTATCCTAACATGCGATTTCCTATCTACTAATGCTTCGAACTAACAATGTTGTTGAGTGTGCTAAGGTCAGGTTCTGCATTTGGTGGTTGGTATTTGTTGGTAACCTGGCTTCATATCCTTACTTCATTATATCTAAAGGGAAGGTTACGATGGCCTCCGAAAGCAATCTACACAGTATCAACCCTGAGGATAGCGCGGCACTAGCTATTCCACAGCCAGAATCAGCATCCGTTGAAGAAAATAGGATGTTGTGTCTCCGCATGTTGGACATATGGGACGCCTGGTCTAATGGTAGGGAACCGCAAAGTGCAGTTCATGGGTTCCCTGAGTTAATCCCAAGGTCGGGTGGGGCTACCAACGTCCCTGTCTCCAACCCATTCACCCGATGCGGGTACCCTACAATACCGTCTAACGGTCCTAGCATGCCTTCTGTGGTTCACCCCCATGAGCCGGTTTCTAGGGCTCCTCCACCATTGTTCTCCGCGGCATAGCCAACTATGCTCAGGCCGTGTTTTGAACCTCCGACTTTCACATTCTAGGGCCCATAATTTCATCAGGATATGACCTATGTCACTCCATCTCGTATACTCAACCTCTATAGTATGAGTTTCCGGCTAAACCAGAAAGAATAGTCAAAACTCCTGAGCAAGAAAAAATGGCTCGGAAAATGAAAAGCTTGGAGCATAGTTTAAAGAACACGCAGGTCCTGAGTGGCCAAAAGAGCGTCTCCTACTCCGACTTGTGCATGTTTCCCCATGTCCATTTGCCAGCTGGCTTCAAACGCCAAAATATGAAAACTACTACGGGCACGAGACACAATTGCTCATTTGAAATGGTATTGTAAACAGTTGAGGGGTGCTGGTGGAAAAGAGGAGTTGTTAATGGCCTATATAGAGAAAGCCTCATCGAAATTTCTTCTGAGTGGTACATGGATCAAGAAATTACCCATTGGCAAGTGTAGGAATATTTGGCCCGAGATTTTGTCCGCCGGTTCTAGTATAATGTGGATATAGCTCTTGAAAGAAACTCTTTGTCCAATTTATAAAAGAATACCGCGGAAAGTTTTCATTAATATGCTATCAAATGGCACGAGAAAGACGCCAGGGTAAAGCTTCCAATGGACGAAGCATAAATGGTTAGGGTCTTCCTACAGGCCCAAAAGACAGAGTACTTCCAGAACTTGATGTCCGCTATGGGTAGGTCGGTCGCTGAGACTATCAAAATTGGGGAGATGGTCGAAAATAGTTTAAAACGGGCTGAATCTTAAGTCAGGCCGCCTTCAAGGCAACATCACAGGCCGTTTAGAATGGCTCAGGGGGTTCGATGAACAAAAACAGGAGAGAAGAGGGAACCATGATGGCTTCGAGTTCGAGGGGCTCGCATGTCATTCAACCAATCATATGTGTCTTCTAGAACCCCGCAACATTATTACCCTCATCATAATGTTGCATACACCGTGGCACCGCCTAACTGTGCAGTGATGAATGCGCAACCTTACCCACAGCCACATCATTATCCACAAAATCGAGCTCCCTCTCCAGCAATGCCTGTCCCTACGAAGTTCCATATAATCTCCAACGAAATATTCCTTAATACGATCCTCGCCCAAGAGAGCCTCCCAGAAGGAATCAGTTCACCCTTATTGTTGAGTCATACTCGAGCTTGTTCTAAAAGCTAGTCAGGCTAGGTCTGTGTACCCAGTGGCTCCGAATCGGCCAAACCCCGAGTACCCCTCGCACCGAGCTAATGCTAGATGTGAATACCACTCCTATGATGACCTGAGTATCTGCTTTTCACTCGGTATTTTGAGGGATCGAGTAAGTCCGTGTTATGTTATGAGAATTTTTAGTATGTTTAGACGTGGTCCGGAGGGGCTCGGGTGAGTTTCGGATAGGTTTAGGTTGTGTTGCGCTCGTTTTTTTATGTTTCGACGTTGTTTCTTCAAGCATAATGGTACTACATTAATCAAATTAGCTCCAATTTATGCTTTTATTGAAGCATTAGATTCGTATCGCAATTACGGGGCCATAGAAAAAAAAAGAATCGTCAAATTTGGACATCGTATGAGGAGTTTATGGTCATTTTACTAAGAATTGGGTTGCCAAATTTTTCAGATTAATTACGAAATTGTCACTAGTTCGTATTTAAAAATCTTCATTATTTCCAAATATTGAAACCAACAAATCTCCTTCAATATAAGGTCAAATGGAGTGATTCAAGAGCCTAACTTGACTAGAATTTCACAAGACAACCATTGGAGGCATCAAAAGCGAGTTTCGAGATTATTTTCATAAGAGACGAGGCAGAACGGTGTTAAAACGAGGGTTTAGTTCATTTAACATATTTTGAGTTGGGGAGCTCAGAACTGGGCAATGTTTTAGGCGATTTCACCATATGAATTGGGTTAAGTGTTCTCTACTCGATTTTGGTTATATTCCATGAATCTATCTTCGATTTTAGCTTTTTGTTGATGAATTTTAAAGAAGAAATTGAGGGTTTTGGCCTAAAGTTTCATAATATGAATTTTTGAGTTTTGAACATCGATTTGGAGTCGGAATTGAGTGAAACTAGTATGGTTGGACTCATAATTGAATGGGTTGTCAAATTTTGTGATTTTTATCGGGTTCCGAGGCGTGGGCTCGGGTGTGATTTTTGGCCAGATTTGGGATCTAATTTAGGATTCGATCTTTATCATTTGGAATTATTTCCTTGGGATTTATTTGATGTATTTGAGTTGCTTTTTGCTAGCTTTGAGACGTTCGGAGGTCACTACGCGCATGATGGCATTTTTAGAGCATAGCTTGGCTTGCTCGGTATTGTAATTGACTTGTTCGAGGTAAGTGTTGTGCCTAAATTTGTTGAGGGAATTTTTCCTCTTATTTATCATTGTTTTCTACATGCGGGGGTGATACATATACAAGGTGACGAGCATATATGTATGTTCCAGGGTTAATCATGCTTGGGGGTGGATTACGTTACATTTATGTTTGTAGAATTTCGTGACCTCTTGCTCCATGCCTCACTTTGACTTCTAGATATTAAGAAACTAGTATTAAATGTTAGAATCGAGACTTAGCCTATTATAACTTGATCAAATTTGATGGAACTCTGAGAATACATTAATGTGTCTAATTCAGTCATCTCTATGCATAATAATTAATACATTGTTACGGACGATATTTTGAGATGCTAGATTCCATACTTGTACTGTTGATAAATTGTGGGATTTGTGAAAGTACTTGAATTATGTCTTACTTGAGGGTTCATTGAATCATTGTTGGCTTGGAAATCTGTGATTGAAAATTTGTTTGGAATATTCGTTTGGACACTCTCCTCGATGATATTTATACTTCATGCCTTGCTATTTTATTGATATTCATATGCTTGGTAAGGAAGAGTGTAAAGCACGAAGGGTGATGTCATACCATTTTATATTCATTATCATGTGAGGAGGAGTGTAAAGCACGAAGGGTGATGTCGTGCCATTTTATATTCATTATCATGTGGGGAAGAGTGTAAAGCATGAAGGGTGATACCGTTCCATTTTATATTCATTATCATGTGAGGAAGAGTGTAAAGCATGAAGGGTGATGTTGTTCCGTTTCATATACATTATCATGCTAGGGAAGAGTGTAAAGCACGAGGGGTGATACCGTGCCATATCATGTGAGAGTAAAAGAACGAAGGGTGATGTCGTGCCATTTCATTTATATTGTTATGCTTTTAATTCTTTACTATTTTCCTATAATCTCTTTTGGATTGTATTTTCTGTTAGTTGGCTTACCTAGCAGATTGACTTAGGTGCCATCACGACTATTGATTTTTGGGTCGTGACAAGGTGGTACTAGGTTCGTAGGTTCTACGAGTCATGAGCAAGTGTCTAGTAGAGTCCTGCGGATCGGTATGATGACGTCCATACCTATCTTCGGGAGGCTACAGGGAATTTAGGAAAAAACTTTCCCTTTATTCTTTCCTTATCATGCGGCCTTGTTTCATATTGAAATCTAGGACTTTGGTTCCTTCCAATCGCTCATATGTGGTGTTGTGCAATCAGTATTCGTTATGTGCCAACGATCGGTGATGCTGCAGATAGATTACGATGTGTTGTCTAGCCTCAGAAGCAGATGCAGTGTTAAATCTTCTAGTCGTTCATTTGTGGTATGAGGCGGGTTCATGGTCTAGTTGGTAAGCACAGATTTGGGAAGATTGGCTGGTGACCTGGCTATTGTGACTAAGGTGGGTTCATGGCAAGGTGTCGATTTGAGTATAACTTATGGGCCATCTCCTGCATGATGAGTTTGGATCGTGTGTCTCGTGTAAGGTTTCCATTCGGTGGAGTGCATATGTGATCATTTCAGAGCATTTGGGGAAGTTGTTTGACTATTGCAATGATGTGTAAGCGCTTGGTAGAGTCTTCGGGGCATTATATGACCAGTATTGCATGAGTTTTTGAAGTATTCAGCTAAATAGTCGTGCGGGATCGGGGCATGCTGTGAAGATATGGTACTTTGGGGTGCCGATAAGGTGATCTATGGCTTCGAGCTAAGTGGTGGAGTCTGCTAATAACGATCGGATTGTAGGGTCATGGACAGTATCAGTTTCCGGACCGAGATATTGCTTGGTTATTTCTTTGGATGGTCATATGTTGGTGAACAGGCTTCTCGATGCGTATTAGTTGTGTATTGGAGATCGGAGTAAGATGAGTAGTTATCGAGAAGGTTCTGGAAAGTTTCGGGTCTTATGTAGCCATTAAGGATTTTTGAATTTGTTTGCGAGTGGGCTTGAAAATGGTAGCGAATGGTAATCGGATCTACGAAATTTCGTTGTCAAGGAAGTTCTACATGTCAATGTTGGAGTGATTCAAGAAATGTCTTTGGGTTCCCAGGAAGTTCCTTCAGGACGGTCATATCGGATTGAGTTACTTTCGAGTTGGCAGTCTGCGTGACTCGATTGAGTTAGAGGCGATTGGTTCTGATTACTCGATTATGTATTACTGAGTTTCAGAGAATTTATCATGGTTATGACCGCGGTCGGAGTTGATGTTTTCTACAGGTATAGAAGCTATATTGTGTATGGTGGTTTTCTCCTAGATTGAGTTAAATGAAAGATTCTCGGGTGATGAGGTGTTCAATTTGCTTATGGTTCAGAATTGACTATGAGACTTTTGTAGTGTTGCGAGTTATTATGTTAGAGGCGACGCGCCATGTGGGGTTGAAAGGTTGCATGCACAAGGTTGCGGTTTAGTTTTGGAGAGAAGGATACGAGTTCTTGATGTCTCGGACAATTTTGGGTGTTTAAAGTCTTGTTGGCACTATGGGATTCCCATCAAAGTAGAGTTCGCCTGTTGGCAGGCACATTATGTTTCGACTTATGGGTGTTTCTCCGCGAGATGATGGAGTATGAATTATGTGTCAGCTATTTGATAAGCGGTATTGAGATTGGGTATGAAAATTCTGATATTCGTGAGGCTCAGAGATTGACTGTTCTTGTTGGCGGGCTATTCCTTGATTGCGAGTTGTGAAGGAGTGTAGAAGATTGGATGATTAATTGTAGGTGTTATGGAAATGTTGCTATAGACTTTTGGAAGGTTTATTACATGTTTGAGGATGATTGGAATTTGGTTTGGGGAGCCCAGTGAGGGTGTGTATTATGTATCAGGTTGGATTTGCTTGCTCTTGCGCAGTTGATGCCATGTGTATATCATCGGGCGGATTGGATATTATTTGCACCTTGATTTATGTCGTATGTTTCTCTCTTATGCTATGACGGGTTGTGAGGATTACATGATTCTTCGCACGCATATTGTGATTCAGTTTAGGTCTCATGGCACTATGGGCGAGGTGGCCCTTGTGATGTTGATTTTCTTATTGCACTATAGTTGTGCTTGATTTTCTCAGTATTGTTTGTTCCTAATGATTTTCCCCACAATTATATTTCGTACACTTTGTTGTGCTTGATGTTTACACACATGTGATCAGTGAACCCGAGTATTATGGCTCGAAGGATACCCTATATGGATTGATATGATGGGATCGGGTTGCACGCCGCAACGGTACAGTGATGAAATATGGCTCCTTATTTCTATTTCGTGTCTTTTGCTTTCATCTTGTTGATAATAGTTCATAGTAAAATGCTAAAATTTCCCTGCCTTCTTAACTTGCTTAGTAGTTTTCTTATTTAGTTTTCTTACTATTATCTGTCATGTCTGAATTATTACTTGGTAATGTACGAAATCGGGTTGTGTGTGGCTCCATATGTTTATTGTTGATGCTTGTCGATGCGGCTGCTCGTGTTGGCTGAGATGAGGTTTCTATACCTGAGATTTGCACTATTGTATTGGGATGAGGAAGGTTTGGAATAATAACACTATAGTTTGTTGAGGATGTGGACAATGACCCTGGTCGGGCGAGTGAGTTTCTTGGATTATTGATCAGATGAGTAGTTAAGCGGTTATGCGTGTTTCTTTCATCATCGGTAGGGTATGAAGGTTTTGAACGAGGTTCTAATTGGTATGAGGTTTGCTACCGGCACCGGATTTGTTTTGGGCAGTAATAATGGTCGGCAGTTCCTACTGTGAGTGTCGAACTAATGGGGTATATCATGTGATTAGATCTTGTGCTATGGTTTTGAGTTAATACAGCTTGTTTAGACTTATACAGTATGTGGTTGTGGGGTTCGGGTCTTGTAATGAATTCTGGATGATAGAGATTGAGTTCGAAGGTTTAAGGACCAAGGTCGAAACAAGGATCTCTAGTTATGTTGTGTTGGAAGGCTTATGTGGATCAGGGTGACGTGGGATCACCCCCGGGTTTATGCTGAGTAAGTTTACACTGTGATTTGGTAGCTTCGGAAAGACTCCTGGCACGTTCGAGGACGAACGTGTGTTTAAGTGGTGGAGGATATGACGACCCGACAGGTCGTTTTGAGTATCTGCACTTCGCTCGGTATTTTGAGGGATCGAGTAAGCCCGTGCTATGTTATGAGACTTGTTGGTATGTTTGGACGTGGTTCCGAGGGGCTCAGGTGAGTTTCGAATAGGTTTGGGTTGTGTTGCGCTCATTTTTTTATATTTTGACGTTGTTTCTTCAAGCATAAATGGTACTACATTAAGCAAATTAGCTCAAATTTCTGCTTTTATTGAAGCATTAGATCCGTATTGTAATTGCGAAGCCATAGAAAAAAAAAATCGTCAAACTTGGACATCGTATGAGGAGTTTATGGTCATTTTACAAAGAATTGGGTTTCCAGATTTTTCAGATTAATTACGAAATTGTCACTGACTTCGTATTTAAAAATCTGCACTATTTCTAAATACTGAAACCAACATATCTCCTTCAATATAAGGTCAAATGGAGTGATTCAAGAACCTAACTTGACTACAATTTCATAAAGAATTCATTGAAGGCATCAAAAGTGAGTTTTGAGATCATTTGGAACAAGAAACGAGGTAGAACAGTGTTAAAATGAGGGTTTAGTTCATTTAAGATATTTTGAGTTGGGGAGTACGGAATTGGGCAATTGTTTAGGTGATTTTAACCATATGAATAGGGATAAGTGTTCTCTACTCGGTTTTGGTTATATTCCATGAATCTATCTTCAATTTTAGCTTTTGATTGATGAATTTTAAAGAGGAAATTGAGGGTTTATGGAAGGACTGTCTTCTAGAAGGATTTCGTAAATATCAGTTGGAAATTCGGAAACATGTAATACATGAAAGTTGTAGCCCTTTGAAATAGTTTTCCAACGATTGTGGAGCCCGGCCGGATTTCTGAGCGAAAGGTTATGTGTATTTTACTGAACAATGCATAGTATGTGCGCCCAGGTGCACGCTCAGATGGTTTTGTGCGTGACCGCGCACTTGTGGAAGTGCTACTGCCTTGATGCGCGTACACAAAAACTTTCTTTAGAAAAGGAAGCTCTCAAGAACCTACTCCAAAAAGTTCCCTCCATATCCAACGTATGTTCTAATGTTGATTCTAAGTAGTTTCAATTTCCCAACACTTTATTAACATGGGTAAGCCCTCCAAATCATTAGATATTCGATTGGAACATTATGGTTGAGAAAAGACACCCTAGAACTCGAATTCAAGAGGATGAACTTCCCAAAGGTAATATCTTCCACCTCTACTTGATTATAGTATTGGAATATGATTATAGACTCTAGTTCATGAGATATGAGTTGATGGGTTTGATAGAAAAGCATGAACGAATATAGGTTTGGTTTGTTGATTGTTGATTATTGGTTAAGGGTTTTGTTTATCTAATGGGTAATGAAGAATGGTATTGAATATACCAATTTGAGATTTTAGTATTATCGAGGAGCAAAAGAATGGGTTCTTGGGTGTAAAAACACCATTAATAAGGACTATGAAGCTTTATGCCTACCAAGTGTTTGATAAAAGGCCTAAGTGGCCAAAACATGAGCATTATTGCTAATATGGAATCCCTTTGACTTGTATTAATATAGATTAAAGTTGAAAGGGTTGGAGAATGTTGTATTACGATCAAGAGCAGGAAGTTAAGGTATGTGAGGCTAACTCTCTATGTTTGGGAATGTTAATGATTCTCGCTACACCATGTTCCTTCTATAATGTTACTAATTACTTCAGAAATATAGTTAAGTTTAGTTCCTTGAATAGTTGCAGAACTTCTATTCTCTAGCTTCGTAATTCGTTCATGACTTTCTTTTTTAACGGCGTGAGCTCAGTGCATAATCAATATAGACTTTTGTTTGATGCCCATGCGTCTTAGTTTAGATCACTCAGCATGTCATAAATAATTGAAGTTTCAGTTTTCATGATCAGTTCATGAATACATGTCTCGGTCTTGTTCTATTCAGCATTCAAGTATCATGTAACTCAGTATCTTTCACTATTTCAGTATCATGTATTACAGTATGATTCTCAGTTTCTGTTTTTAAATCCCTGAATGTTGAACACCTGTATTTGGGCCCGAGGCCGCAGTTAATGCTTTATGCTTATTTGGGCCTGAGGCCGCAGTTAATGTTTTATGCCTATTTGGGCCTGAGGCCGTAGTTTGATTTATGCATCTTTGGACCTGAGGCCGTAGTTATGTATACGTATACTTGGGCACGAGGCCGCAGTTATTTATACGTATACTTGGGCATGAGGCCGCAGTTTGTACACATATGTATTAGGCTTGAGGACGCAGTTTATTTATTTAGATAAACAGGTTGTTCATCATTCAGAAGAGGGAGTATTCATATCCTTGCTTCGTTTGTTCAGTTCAGTTATCTTTTATCATTTCAGTTTTCAGTTTCAGTTTAAACGGTTATCATTTCAGTTATCAATTATCAATTCTCAGTTATCAGCTTAGTATTAGTTTCAGCATTTATAGTTCTTTCTTTCAATTGCTTTACATACCAGTGCAATTCAAATGTACTGACATTCCTTTTGCCCGGAGCCTGCATCTCACGATGCAGATAAAGATTTACAGGTGGACAATTAAGAGCGCTAGGATTCTCGTACCAGCTATTTGGTAATCCCAGTTCTTTCGGGGCATTATCATTACCTTACAGTCTTCAGTATTTTCAGACAGTTAGTGTTTTCAGTACTTCATAGAGGCTTCATAGGCTAGAGTAACAGTTAGGCAGAGTCGCAGGATTTTCATGTTAAATAATGTTGGCTACAGATAAGTTTCAGAATTGTATTAATGTTTCCGCTTTTTAATTTATATTATTCAGACTTTCAGTATATCAGCATGTGCTAGTTTATTTTCTGCATTCAGTATGTTATGATATCACATGTTAATTCAGTCAGCCAGTTGGTTTGCTCGGTCACATGTAGACAGGCATCGGGTGCCGTGTTACGTCCAGACGCAAGTTCAGGATATGACATTTGTTGTTGTTGGGTTCTTGTTATGACATTGGTATAGGTTGTCCCAGGAATCCGCATCGTACAAAGTGAATTTGTGTCTTCATAGTGGATATCTTGTAGATAGTTAATCATGACATTTCGTGGTAGAGATTTTACTAAGGTTGCCAGGATAAACAAGCTTGCGTAGTGTCCCCTTGTCGTGTTAGTAGTGCAGCTGTCAATCTTTATTACTTCTCAAATCATTGGTCCTATATTTTTCAATATTTCTAGGCCATAGTATTCGATAGGTAGTTCTTGAAGATGTATCCATATTGTGAAAAAAGTGATGTGATTTGCATTAGGATTGAATTTTGGTTCCCATTTCCCGACCATAAGGAATTGTGAGCCAATAAACCATGGTCCATGGTTTAGGGCCTTTGATAGAGATCGGGGGATGTAAAGCAAATCAGATAGTAGTCGTTACATAAATCTATGAGGTTCAGAGTTCTGTTGAGCTCCAGATTTTTTGTATTTTTGGGCGTAGTAGGTTGTAACCCATGCGCTTGCCCAGTAGCTTAATGATTACGGATCATTTCCAAGGTTCATATAATCTATTTTTGTCCGCTGTTGTGATGGATATGAAATTTTGGTGGTTAGTTGTGTTATCTTTTTCCTCCTCCAGGGTAAGGTTGGTAAAAATTGTGCAGTCGAAATCCATAGGAGAAAATGTTTGGTTGTGGATGATTGTGTCCCTGTAGCTTGCTTGTGCTACCATATTTGTGTCAGCCTCTTTTGGTCTGGGTATATCGCGCGTGAGGAGATCTTCCTCCTCGTTGGTGAGTGAGCTTCCTTCCATTGATTGATTTGTTGTTCTTGAGTTGCTATCTCTCTCCTAAGGAAAGTTAGAGAGAAGTCAAGAGAAAAATTTTTCTTTCTTGTTAATGAATTTATTTTTTATATATAGTATATTATATACATATACTATATATATTTTATATACTTTTTGGCTAGCAGATGTAATTAATTTTGACCGACGGATCAATTTTGTATTTTGCCCTTTAATGTAAGGTTAATGTGCTAATTTATACAAACAAGAATTAAAAGTGGAATAACACAATATACTCTCGAGGTATCCACAATAGAAATTGAAATTCACATATACTATTGGCAAACTCAAAACATACAAGTAGCTTAAATTAATCAGCAAAGTCCTGAAATAGTTACAACTATGATAAGTCTCACATACAAATTAGAAAACATATCATATGATTAATTGTCTCTGATCATACATACCGCAATAATTAATTTTTGTATAACATAAAACCATAATAATTATTTCACTTTGAAATGGAAGGAACATGTGATTCCCAGGACCATACATCAGAAACACAGCTAACAGCATCACTCATGGCACCACCATTCTTGAAATTCCGGTTAAATGCACTGACATTTTCGACTCCGATCACCGGATTATGGCCGGAAATTACACTCCACGCGTCTTCTCCGGGCACGGTGATGGTCGGAGAGACATTATCGAGTCGACACAAATTATTGTTGTTAGTACCAAGTGGTTGAGGAGTATTCAAGTAATTTTGAAGAAGATGACTTAAACTTGTTGACGTTAATGAACCTCTAGCCACCATGTCCTCAGCCAACTTCACCTGCATCACATAAAAAATTTAGTATTAGAACCCGCACGATACGCAAATACTAATAAAAAATATCAGTCATATTAAATTATGATTTGACTTGTTTAAGCACATTTTAAAATATCAAATGCGTCGTGCAAGAGAATCACATAAATTGACCATTAGTCATATGTCATTTTTCTCAAAGGCAAAACGGATTACTTCTAATACTAATGGCGTAAAATGAATTTGAGTATGTTAAAATAGGCTGAGTCAATATACAAGTGAAGTCATTACCCGCTCAAAATTTACTTGCATTAAACCGGGTCAACTTGGACTAAACAACGGGTTATAAATCCCACCGTTAAATCAAAATCATTTTTCATTTGTTTATTTGTCCTTCTATAATTTTCTTTTATTACCAAACCAAACTAACAAAAACCTTTGCTTTTAATTATTATACGATTATACCTAATCAATCAAACTCAGAAAAGATATTTGCTAAAAAAATTAGTATGTTTTAATGTTCTTGATAAGGTTTCTGATAGATCAATTTGGACTATATTGATAGTTGGAAAAATTACACTATATAACCGCTGTAAAAATAATAGCCGAAAAAATGTATTAAATTTATATACTTTTTGTGCATATATATATAAACAAAAATTATATAAATTTTATACACTTTTTCGGCTAACAGATATAAATAATTTCTGACGCGGGATAAAAGTGATAATACCCCTAGATAGTTCACATTGGCCCGAACTTTTAGGAACCATTAAAAAAATATTGAAATGGAAAATGGAGTGTAAGAAAAGGAAGAATTGTGGGTACAATACTTTGGCTCTTAATGCTTCCACATCTGATTTGAGCACTCTATTATTAGTCAAAGCATCTTTATATTGTTGAGTAGCATCT
Organism: Nicotiana paniculata; assembly: GCA_005239505.1. Classification (NCBI taxonomy): domain Eukaryota; kingdom Viridiplantae; phylum Streptophyta; class Magnoliopsida; order Solanales; family Solanaceae; genus Nicotiana; species Nicotiana paniculata. The sequence goes on along the minus strand of ML312264.1, from coordinate 8,590 downwards.
GCAAGCTGCTTGAACAATGATTCATTTTCTCCTCGATATTGATCAACCTGAGAAAATATGTAAGATAAAATAATCACCTATTGTGGACCGGAGGCGTAACACCTTTCAATATATGACTAGTAAGTCAACTATTTGACATACTAGTGTCTTTATCCCATTTTGTAAAAACCGAAAATTTACTCCTATTAGACATTCAATAATATTATTCTAATAGTTCTATATTTTAAACCATTTTGAGGTTTGAACCGAAGAGGATTTTCTTTTTATCTCTCACCTGGTATTCAGTACCCAGGTTGGAGCCCGACTAATCCGGATTCGCGCCGGAAAGTTTCACATTGAGGATAAAACGCTCCCTAACATAGGCGACTCCATACCTAAGGGCTCGAACTCGAGACCTCTGGTTAAGGATGAAGGAGTACTTACCACTCCACCACAACCCTTGTTGGCCCGGAAGAGGATTTAGTAACTAGCATCACTAGATCTCAGTTCAAAATGGTTGTAATAAGAAAGTTCACAAGCATATAATGATTTTCATAAATAATTCAATGATCATATATGAGATGATTATTGAATATTGACGTAGAGAGAATTAGTCAAGATGTGAATTAACATGTTAATATGAGGAGATAAATAAATAGACAGATCTCTGATTTAAATACTTCTCTATAAATTTAAATACATTTATTTTTTTCCCGATCGAATAATAAGATAAACTCTTATAAAAGAACTATTATTTATTTAAATACCTGATTTTCAAGATCTGCTAAATGTGCTTGCTTTCTTCTTCTCGAACGCCTTGCAGACTCCCTATTAGAGGCTTGCCTAAAAATTGAAATCACCATATCAACATTATTAGCCAAAAATAAAATCTATATATAGATAAATAATTATTATTTTGAATTAATAATAATTTGTAGGTTAATTTACACGACATATTATCTTTTTTCATGAAAAAAAAAATGTTTCATCGTTTTATTTATGTTAGTAATAAAATATTGTCCCCGCATACAAGAAAATTCAGAGTTACTAGTATAATATTTTTACTATATGGTAGGAAAAAAAAATATTTACCTTCTGATGCGTTTAATATCCAACGGGTCAGTGCTTTGTTCGCAGGGACCCACTTCACCGTCCACGTCATCATCATCTGAATAGGACCCACTTGTAGCTCCCATAACTTGACTGTCCCTCATCTTAGGCATTATAGTTGGCGTTGGACTCCCAGCTGAAGTATTGTATACAAATTCATATGCAAGAAACTTTCGAACTAAAGATAAATTTAAAATAAAAAAGAATTGTGTGGGGAGAAATAATTTTTGAAAAATAAATCATTTTCTAGAGAAATTTTCGTTGTTTGGCTGCAGAGGAAACTATCTTTTTTAAAAATTGATTTATAAAAGATTAATAATAATATTAGTAAATTAGATAGTATTATAATAAAATTTTGCTTTGAAAATTGATTATAATGTGTATATATTGGGTGGATCAACCATATGAAATCAAGAGATTGAATGAAAAAGATTGTGGTCCAAAAGTTAGAGAAATCATTTTCGTCTTTTTTGTAAAAAATTGAAAATATATTTTCTGACAACCAATCAAACATCAGAAAATGACCTTTTATCGTTTAAAAAATAAGAAGAATTAACCTAAATAAAGAATACTCTGTGTCATGACAAACACGCAAATAATATTAAGGAATTAATAGAAAAGGTCAGCAAAGAAAAAAATTAAAATAAAATAAGCGAAAAAAGCAAGAAAAATAGATTTTAGAGATTGAATTTGGAAATAAATACCACATATTGAAGATTGTGAATCCACAGTTGCAGAAATGCTGGACTGCTTAGGTGTAAGGTTTGGAGACCAAAGGGGTTTGTCTGTCAGTGCGCAATTTGAGAAACCATTTACCATCTCCTGCCATAGTAATCACATCGTCATTGTCAAACCTTTCTATAGCAGTATAAATTGTTTCGATATTTTTTGGCTATTGTAATAAAGTATTGTTAAAGAAAATATATAGAGAGGGGAAGCCAGCCCTTTGATTACGGGTTTGGCTAAATCTAGTAATTTTTATCCAAACTTTGTATTTAAATTTAAAAAATTATTGAATTATTTATAAATTATTAATTTAGAATCCAGTAACTCAAAAGAATTAGAATACTGAACCTATAAGTTTTAAATTCTGCTTTGCCTCTGAATATATAATATAACATGAAAATCGATTCTAAAGAACACTTGACTGATATAGTGAAGTATTGTTATAAAGAATGTTATACAAAAATTTGACTGTACTAAGTATGCAAAATAAAAAGAAGGGAAGAATTATTTTTTGCAATAGTATTATGCACTTGTTTTATCCAACGTGTCACTACTAAAATTTAACTTATAATTATTCAATAAAGTGGAAATGCCAAAACAAAAATAATAGTGTTACTTATATTGCATCATCAAGAAAGCTATAGATTCAAAGAAAGAAAAAGGCTATAGATGTGTCTCTTTAGAACTTGAATGGCTATTTCATTAATAAATCTTAATAAATTAGGTAGCCCAACTTCGATTTGGGAAAAAGAAATATATACAAAAAATTGTTTTGTTTCTATAATAAAAATTTTATATTCCTATACACTATTTCAAACTTTATTAATTCGAGGACTTTGATGTTATTAAACTACTAGAAAGACTTCACGATTTTTTTCCGATTATACTTCCCAAAAAAAAAAATACTTCTAAAAATGTCCCTAGGGACTTTTAAATTCCCAACCAAGACTATACTTTCATTCATGTATACATTATTTTATTTATTATTTTATACTTTTATGTGGTATGAAAGAGACAGAGAAAGATATAATTATTTTCTTATTTTCTTGTTTAATCTTTTTTTTTTTTTGGTTTAGTTTATGACGCTGTCATTCTCAATCTATACCTAATATTTTTATAATACAAAAAACTAAGATAATCTCAAAATCTCATACTGCCCATACAACTTAATGAAAGGCCTTAATCAATCAACTTACTACTTTAAAAAATATATATTTACTTAGAATTGTACAATCAATTTCTTAAACTCAAGTTTTTGTCAGATTCCAAAAATTATTCCCCCGAAAGTTACACAGCAAACCGACCATTCACAGTAACGTGGAAATTCAGTACTTCAACTAACTATAGTAGTTTAGAAACATCCACAAACATTATTTAATTCATTAATTATGATAGAGTGGTAAATATTTTTTTATTATTAATCAACGGTCTTATATTCGAGCCCTATATTTGGATTCGTCTTTGTTAGGAAATAATTTTATTTTTCAATGTGAATTTTTAACTTAGTCAGACTCCAATACAAATATCGAACACCGAATGAAAAACTAAAGAAAGTCATTTTAATACTTTAGAAAGACCCTCAAACATTATTTAATTCATTAACTTATTGCTTAAAAAGTCATAAGCACAGTTGGAAATTGAAAGGAATCATTTGAAAATATATTTTGAAAATAAATACGAAAGGGGACTAATAGAAACCATTAAAATTTTTATAAAGTCACAATTTTCCAAAGTTGAAATTTTAGTAAACTCGTATGTCTTTATTACCACTACTTTAAGTTTAATTTGATATATATTTTTGGCAGATCCCTAATAATTATCTTATGAAATACTCAATTATATATGTAGATAAGATCGTATATAATAATCTTGAGCCCAGTGATGAAGATGTTATAATTCGAACCATAATATAACGAGTTTATATCTAATTATCTACATGTCACTATTAACCTAGTTAAATCAACTCTTTTTTTCTAAAAAATTGCCTAAATAACTACATTGATACTCATTCAAATACAAGCTATTATTAAATATTGCCCATACCCTGCCTACTAATTTTTTTTAATCTCAAATCTTTTCTAGTCTAGATTTATGATAAACTTATTTAGAAAAATGATTTTGCACCACCAATAATAAAGAGTCACGTCCCAAATAAAGATGGCCCCTTTATATTTAATATTTCTAAACATGATAAAGTAGCTAGGGTCTATTATAATAATAAACCACCAATTATACTTTATTTTACACATAGAGATTCCAAATCTCTGTAGCATCTTCTCTTTAAATATCAACCCAACCTCTTCGTTATTCTTGTCCTCCTTCAAATAATAATCTTCTCTCCCATTTCATTTCTCCTCCTTTTTAAAGTTCTATTTTCGTATTTGATTAAAAAAAAAGATTCGCTAGCCAGCTTTCATGTTAAAAATAAAAATAAAAAATTTAGAAGAATTAACTCAAATAGCCGTTCAACCTACCACTTAAATTAAAACTAGCCGGTAAATATATAGTATATATATAATTTATGTATTATATATATATATATATGTATAATTAATATATAATTTACTATAATCAATATATAATTTATGTATATGGCTAAAAAAAAGTAAACAACTAATATGACCGGCTAAATTAAAAGAAAATACATTTTCCAAACAATCTTTTAGACAAATGTCACAAATTCAGGTAACATATAATCCCCAGAGGGGGACCTATATTTATAGTGAGGGGTCACCGGACCACGTAAGCTTCGGGAAAAATCTTATATATATATATATATATACCCTGAAAATAATTAATTTAAAGTACTTGACATCCTGAACAATAAAAGCCTTTAAAGGTTGAGCAGTATACTAAGCCACGCTGCATAAAAATCTTGGGTTCGCCTCTAATAATCTCTATAATATGTTAAAATATACTGATCGTAATTTTTTCTTTTTTGGCACTATCAATACATATAAAACATGAAAAGAAAAAAAAAACAACCCCATGTCCAAAAACTGGAAAAAAATATACACACATTAGAAAATTATTCAAGAAGATGAAGAGGGAAAGTGCTAACCTGATTACTCATAGTAAATGAAGGAGAAACTGAACAAATATCACCAAAAATTTCAGCATGAACATTATTATTGTTGTTGCAGTCATCATTAATATTATTATTATTATTATTGATATTCTGATGATGATCACTGCCTCCAAAACTATCACCAGTTTTAAAATACTCCTCTAAAGCCAATAAAGAAGGACTTTTCTTCATGTCTCTAATATTTGCAAAATTAGCCATTTTCTTCTCCATATAGCCAAAAGGAGAGTGAAGAGGTGAGAGAGATGAAAATATTAGATACTTAGCAATGAAGTAGTTTGGGTTTGGAGTGAGTGGGTGGGGAAAGAAAGAAAGGGGGGAAAAGAAGAGTAGCTCAGCGAGTGATTATATAGAGAAGCCAAAGTAGGTTCATGATGAAAGAAAAAGCCAAGAATCAATTCATTCACAAGATAAAGTTGTTTTGTTTAGTCGTGAATTACTTTTATATCCTTGCTAGGAGCTATATCTACGATACTACCCTTTTTCCTCATTTAAAATTTTAAAAATAAAAAAGCTCAGTCATTATATTAGGGGCGGACCTAGAAATTTTGCTATAGGTTCTATCGAATCTAATAATTTTTAAAAAAATATATATTTATATTAAAAATTAGTTAAATATATAAATATTAAATTTAAAACTCAGTCATTAGCTAGCACTTGCGGTCGTCATTCGAAACTTAAGAACATAAAAATTAAAATACTGACTACGCCTCTATCGAAGTTGGTAGGGCCCAACAATGAAATGATAACTATAGGATTAATAGGATGGATCAAACGGGGTCCAAATCGTTAAGGAAAGACCATAAGCAGTCTAACATATACAAGAAATTTTGGATATTTATAACTTTTCGGAAGGTGGCGAAGTTAAAATTTTATTAAGTGGATTCAAAATCAATATGAGAAGCAAATATGCGAAAAGCTCTTGGATTGAGTAGAGAAGCTTCAACAATTAATATATTTATATAAAAATTAATTAATTTTATATATACAGTATAATTATCCGACAAAGAGATCCAGACGAACCCTCATGATTTGAGCTCTCAAGTTTTTGTGTGAATCTAAGTGATGAGCAGTTAGTGTTTTGGAATTTTAATGGGTTTATGAACCAATATATGGTCCCAATTGTAGTGAATTGTTCGATATAGTTAATATATTTCTTTACTTATTGGTGAAAATTAATTTTGCACTCAAGAATAAATTAATTATTCTGTATAACTAGGTATGAATTTCGGCAGATCAATGATATGAATTATATGTTGGTTCCAATAATGTATGATGTTTTGCTTCATCTTTGCTTGTTAAATTAATTTATGATTTCGAATTGCAAATCTATGATCCAAACTAATTTTAGTTGCATAATCGAACATACCTATGTATGAATGCTAATTTATAATTAATCTAGTTTCTAAGATTGGCAATTATAATATGTAGTTTAGAAATTGCACTGAATTACTCTACAAAGCCAAATTATGCTTTTGTGTAAGTCATATGTTTATCTGTGCCAAAATTGGTGGCGAGGGTCAAGATTTTAATTAAGAGGATTTTAAAATATATAAAAACTCAGTAGGTTATAATACATAATTAGAACAAAAATATAAGCTAAATCAACGAGATATGAATAATAAAATATATGTCATAAAGTTTTGTGTTAAAGTAACATAAAGGTGATTTAAGAGGGGTGTTACTTGTATAGACGTTATTGGATTCAATTGAACATGTTTCTAAAGATAGCATGTTTCTAAACTGATATTTAAAAGTTGTGTTTAAGAAATTAAGTTAAGATTGCATTATTTATGTGTAATTAAAATTGAATTTTGAGTAGTGATTCACCTGATGAGGTAAGCTCATCAAGTGTCGGCCAGCCATGGCTACTAGTTAAATTTGGATCGTAACAATGTCTGACGTGAGAGGTAGGGGCGGAGCCCAGTGGCGAAGCCACATAGTGTTAAGGGTGTTCAATTGATCACTCTTCGTCAAAAAATTATATTGTGTATATAAGTAAAATATTACGTTTTAGAGGTATATAACACATATTAAACACCAGAAAAAAATTTCACTTTTTCTAAATTTGAACACCCTTGAAAAAATTTCTAGCTTCACCACTGGCGGAGGTAGAAGTCGAGCTACGAGTTTGGTGCTTTTGCTCAACAGCGTATTTTATATTAAGAAATTATTAAATATATACAAATATTAAAATTCAGAACCAAAAAGGTTAAAATTTTGGCTCCAGTTTTAGGGAGAGGTATTATACATTACCAACATTTTGAGATACTCCCTTTAAAATACGAGTTTTTTTTTTTTTGTTTGTAAAGCTGTATTTTATTTAGTCATTGTCATTGTACTTGCAACGCACTTGCATGTAATTCGCACTAAAGTGGCTACCATACCAAAACCAAAGTATGCCTACCACCAAGTAAAAAAGGGCCAAAAAGGAAATCACGTGAACGAGGCCATTCAGAAAACAAGTATATTAAAGTAAAAGCGGATCCATAATTTAATGTGTATAAGTTCCTATAATGATGTTAATATATAATAATAATTGAATTCACAGTTTATTATTTAATAAATTTTTTAATATATACATATATACATATATATATATATATATATATATATATATATATATATATGGTAATTAAAACTTATCTATATTCGATATTTATACTAAATTATATTTACTTAGTATTTATTTGTTTGATGTAAATATTAAACAAAATAAATTATACCTTTCGAGAATGTGCAGATGCTTACGTCCAACAAATAGAGGGGGGAGAAAGGTCATATGTGCATATAGTAAAAGGTTATAAGGGTTAGTTTTAAGGAAATATCAAATAAAAATTCCTACTTTTCCAACTCGAACTTTTAATATTATCATTGTAACAGTTGTTATATACTAATATTTGTATGCGAGATAAGGTGTGAAATTAAATATATATCATGTTTGGTAGGCAATCGCCAATCAAATATAGTATAAATTTAATCTCAATCTTAATACTGGATATCCTACGTTATCCCACCTTGTCCCATCAAACTTGAGATTACATTATTTCACCTTTCAAATATGGGATAAATTAGTCCAGAGTTTATAATCCCGAAATAATTTAATCCGCATACTAAACGATCCCTTTTGTATATCAATGTGCACACCATGTATGTCCCATTCATTCTACTGTTTTAACAAAGAATTTCACCTTCTTACCTAAGGGAAGACTCCACAAGTTGTTTTACTTTTAATTAGTACTAGTTTTAGCTTAATTAATCTTATTTGGTGCTAGCTGTACATTTTTGGGACATTCTGAATTAAGTGGGTGGTGCTAGAATTAATTAATGAACAACAGAGAAACTAGCGGTTGTTTCANATATATATATATATATATATATATATATATATATATATATATATATATATATATATATATATATATATATATATATATTATTTAACGAGTAATAACGAAGTTACATGGTCATGAAAATCAACAAATTAATAGAATGAAATAAATCAAATTATTATATATTTACTGAGAAAATTGAAGGACAGTCTTGGAGCAAAGGTAAAATTGTTCCTGTGTGATTTGTAGGTTACAGGTCCAAGTTCTGAAAGCAGTTACTAATGTTTACATTAGGTAAGTGATCACGCTCAACTATGTCTAATAAAAGACTAAGCGGGCGTTGCAAATATAATCCAGG